>PVKP010027881.1:20456-30883 GCA_004027715.1 Plecturocebus donacophilus | reverse complement strand
GCAAAACCCCGTCTCAAAAAAACAAAAGCACCTTGGGATGTTGTATGCTGGTCATATCTTCAGCGATTGTATAAGCATGATATCATTTAGTCCTTAGAACTACCTTAGTCTGCAGGTATCATTATCATCCCTGCCTGTATGTAGGGAAACTGTAGTTCAGAGAAACATTGCCTGAGGTAACACAGCTGGGTGCTGGAATTTGAATGGAGGCAATCTGATTCCAGAAGCCAAGTTCTTCACCACTAGGCTAAATCCAAAGAGCCGCCTCATGAGATGTCAGAGAAAGGGACCTATCATTTACTAGTCACCTCTTTTGACTCAAGTTCCATGCTTACTACTGGAGAGGTGGGTCAGACACCACAGGCTCCAGGCTCTCAAAGAGGTGACTCCGGAAGCAAGAGTAGACTTCAGACTCCTTGAAAGCAGCCCTAGTTCTCATTCCCCTCTATCTTGCCAAACATCAACTATCACAAATGTCTGTTGAACTGTTCCCCCTGAGAGAAGCCTTCTTTGATCACTGCCAACCGCAGCATATTTAGATCTTCCTGTTTGCACATCAGATATGGCACATGCCTGCATTAAAGAACTTGTCACATGGCATCTGAGCTTTCTGCTTACCTGCCTGCTCTCCCACTGGTCTAGAAGAACCTTGAAGGCAAAAATGGTGTCTAGATCAGTATAGACTCCAGAGCATGACAGCCACTCACTAAATGTTTGTTAAATAATGAATGAATGCATTCGAGACCTTCACTAGCCTCCTGTACAATATAGGCCTCCTACCACCACAACGCCCGATTTTCTCTATCTCAGCACCCTGTTCTGTTGCCGCATAGAATTTGTCAGAGTTGACCAGGCATGGTGGCTCACGCCTGTAATCCCAGTACTTTAGGAGGCCGAGGCCAGAGGATCATGAGGTCAGGTATTCAAGACCAGCCTGACCAACATGGTGAAACCCTGTCTCTACTAAAAGTACAAAAATTAGCCGGGTGTGGTGGTGCACGCCTGTAATCCCAGTTACGCAGAAGGCTGAGGCAGGAGAACTGCTTGAACCCAGGAGGCGGAGGTTGCAGTGAGTGGAGATCGGGCCACCGCACTCCAGCCTGGAGACAGAGCAAGACTTCGTCTCAAAATAATAATAAAATTTGTCACAGTTTATCTTTTTTTTTGTTTCATTTTGTTTTAGTTTTTGAGACAGAGTCTTGTTCTGCAGCCCAGGCTGGAGTGCAGTGAAATGATCTCAGCTCACTGCAACCTCCGCCTCTTGCCTCCCATGTTCAAGCGATTCTCCTGCTCAGTCTCCAGAGTTGCTGGGATTACAGGCACAGGCCACCATGCCCAGCTAATTTTTGTATTTTTAGTAGAGACGGGGTTTCACCACGTTGGCCAAGCTGGTCTCGAACGCCTAACCTTGTGATCCACCTGCCGTGGCCTCCCAAAGTGCTGGTATTACAGGCATGAGCCACCACACCGGGCCCACTTTATCATTTAATCGATTTCTCTTCTCCCCCTCCCCGCCCCCCACCATGAACCCATGAATGCAGGAACTGCCTCGCTTCCCCACCATAGCATTCCCAACATCAATTAAAGTGCTGCTCACATTGCTGGCACTCAGTAAATACTTGTACCATAAATGAGTGAATGAATGAATGAATGAATGAATGAATCAACAATAACTTTATCCCAACGCCAGTCATAACTGAGCGAAGCCACTTGAAATAATGCCATTACCCAGATTGTATTCATAAAATGAGTGCCTTTTGTTTGGTGACCACGTCAACTCTAAGTCTCATCCATATTGATGATAAAAAAGACTTAAAAGGGGGGTTATTGAATGAGGTCCTTCTTCTCATACAATGTGGGCTGCAGTGACCACTATAGTTAGAGCTGCACACAGACTCCCTTTATGCCCCTCTGTTTTCATTAGTTCAGGGAACTTGCCAAAGACTGATCCTTTTGCGCTGAAATTTTCCATGCTGGGTCTTGGCAAAAGGTGAATTTTGGGGAAAAGTTTGAATAAAATCCCTTCAGCCATTTTTTAGTTTGATGAAGATGAAAAAAAAATACATTTTTTTTTTCTTGCTTTTAATCGAAGACATTTTTAGAACACAGGAAACTCAAATTGGATTGAACTTTGAAAACTTGAATCTCATCTAATCCCCTCTGAAGAAACCACAGAGCTCATCTTGGGCTCATTTTTTAAAATTTAGTAATAACTTTAAAAACTAAAAAGTAATTGAAAAATCTCTTTGCAGCCTTAGCAATCATGACATGCTTCCTCCAACTTGAGCTACATTAGTCTTTCTGTGATTCTAGCAAATCACAGAAGCTCTGAGCTGTTTAGAAATGATTATAAAGCTTGAATTTCAGCTCCTATGCCATGACAGATCATATTTTTCTCCTCTTTTGTCTCAAGAATCTTCTTCACACTGTACCAGGAATATGTGATTTAAACCATAGCTTCAGAAAATAACAAAGCTGAGGTTCCTGGAATCAAAGGACCACCCCTTCAAAGCCAAATATACAACTTGCTTTCCAAAACTTTCTTAGATAAATGCTAACCAAAACATTTTATCTTGCATTGAATTTTCTCAATACTCAACGTCAGTATCAGATTTTTGCTTTCTTTTTTTGAGACGGAGTCACACTCTGTCACCCAGGCTGGAGTCCAGTGGAGTGATCTTGGCTCACTGCAACCTCCACCTCCTGGGTTCAAGCGATTCTTTTGCCTCAGCCTCCCAAGTAGCTGAGACTACAGACACGTGCCACCACGCCTGGCTAATTTTTGTATTTTTAGTAGAAATGAGGTTTCACCATATTGGCCAGGCTGGTCTCAAACTCCTGACCTTGTCATCTGCCCGCCTCGGCCTCCCAAAGTGCTGGAATTACAGACGTGAGCCACTGCGCCTGGCCAGATTCTTGCTCTCTTATTCACTGGAAACTACCATACACTAGTCACATAGTTCTTGCCACCGAATTATTTTCAAAAACCAGTGCTAGGCTGGAAAGTCAGAAAGACTTGGGTTTGATTTCCTGCACTGATGTTTACCAGGCAAAGACCTTAACCCCTCTAAGACTCAGTTTGTTCACCTGTAAAATGGAGATGATAATAATATTGACTCAATGATGGTTGTAATGGTTAATTTAGACCAAATGCTACCTCCATAACCCACCGGACACCTCGCATAGCAGCTGGTATGAAGTGAGTGCTCAATAAATAGCAGTGTCCTTCTGTCCCTCCTCTGTCAACTGATAATGCACACTTATCCTATCTTTACATTAGCTAGTTGGCACGTCATGTCTTCAGCTTCTCAGTTCCTCCTGATGTCTAGCCAGTCTGAGGCACATGGTAGATACAGGTAGAACAGAATCAAGGGAGTGCTGCTGCACATTTCCACTTAAACTGTACATTTCCTGAGATAGCAGCAAATGTCTTATCTTTAACTCCTCTCTCTCTCTCTCTCTCTCTCCCTCTCCTACTAGAATGATCCTTTCCATCTTTGGAAATCCGAGATGCAGCTAGGTAACCGAGTGCCTGGGGGAATGAATCGGTAATTAACGGTTTATTCACATTTCCTCACATGATCTGACGCCTGAACATTGGCTTTCATTTTCAAGCAAGTTCCATTTTAACTCAGGCTTCCTCTGAGAGCCAAGATTTCTTTGGAATGCGCATTTACCTTGATGGTTGTGTATTCAAAACTCACCTCAGCTCAAATGATCTTATTTACATGCAGTTCTGTTTAGCAGTAAGCAGGCAGGGGACCTTCCATCACAGTCCAGTCTTTTGTTGGGACAAAACCTGCCCCTATTTGAATTTCCACTGTGCTGACATCCCACTGCTTCAAAAGAGGAAGTCACCAAGGAATCCAAAAGAAAAAGAAAGGGAGGGAAGGAAGGATCCAGCTCAAACCAGCACACCTCTACCTCCCCTGAATAATGTATATCTAATTTGTTTGTTTTCCTTCTGCAAGTTTGGCTGGCCTTGCCTCCTCTTTAATAGATAAATTAAAAAAAAAAATCATAGCTGATTGAGTTCCAACTATGTGCCGTATCTTTTCACACATCTTATATCATTTCATCCTCATCTCATTAATTTTATAGACGAGAAACAGGCTCAGAGAGGTTAGGAAGTTGGCTTTCAGTGACACATCTAGAAGATGCCACTGCATGCTAACAGCACTTTCAAATTGTCCCTAATCTTCCCCATCAACTCACAGCTACCCAAAATATGGGTTTGTGTGCATACACACCATACTCACACTTCATTGACTATGTTTTACAGAAAGATTCCACACTGGAAGAAGCTTACTTATTGAGATAGTGTATCATTCTGGGAAAGACAAATTCACAAATTCACAACAGGATTAACTCTGGTAGGAAAAGGAAGATACAATCAGGAAAGAGCGCAGAGCAAGTGTCAGCTGTATTTGGTAACATTTTATCTCTTAAGCTGGATGGCATTTACATGAGTGTTTTTATGTTGGACTTTATAAGTGTTCATTTATCGTAAATCTGTCATAAGACATGTTCAGATTTAGCAGCATTGCCCCAAGCTCTCTCCCAGTTCTTGCCATCCACATATACATCCTTCAACATATACGCGGACACACACAGAGTCACACTCTGCACACCGAGGAGTACACACAAGCACTGACACACTCGCATCCATACGCATTCACACATTCACCTTTATGCATTGAGTCGCAAGAACCCCCACACTGCCTCGTGTTGACACACACACACACACACACACACACACTGCCTGCCAGCCCAGCCTCTGACCACCCCTCCTCTCCAGTCAGGCACAACAGGGTCAGATGCAAAGACCCCGACCAAGCCCTGGGAGGTTGAGGTGACACCAGCTGAGTGATGGGCCTGCCTGAAAGTGCACAGAGGGGCAAGGCACAACGCCTGCTTCAGGGAGCTGGCACAGGCAGGTGCCACCGGTGGCCAGCCACAGGGAGGCCAGGGTGTGTCCTCAGGCCTGGGCAGATGTTCCCTCGCCACAGGCTTCTCTAGGAAGGGACAGAGTTAAGGAGCAGAGGGAAGACTCTGGTGTTTCACAGTTCGGGGTGGGAAGCAGTAACTTGTGTGGGAAACAAACTCCTCCGAAACCATAGCAACACCCATTTGGCGGCTCTGGATTGGACGCTGACCAGACATTTATTAAGCAGCCGCATAAACTGTGGTCTCCAGAAGAACAATACCAAACTGATCAAATGTTAATAGCTTCAATCTGTTCCTCCTCGCACAGCTCCTACCCATCCCCCTCTCTCAACAGACTGCATTTCTGCTTCTTAGCCTGAGCAGAAGACTGCCTCTGCTGCTACCCTAGAGCTCAAGTTTCAAGTCCAGGACCACAAGGCATGTGTAGGTGACTTAAGGTGCAGAGATGGAAGGCAGGTCTCACCAGGGGACCCTTGGGGTCTAAATGGGGCCATTCTTAGGTTAGACTAACTGAGCTGAAAAGTCTCCAAGATCATGTGATTGGACAGTTCTTAATCTAACTGCTGTTAAGAATTACCTGGTAAGCTTTAAAAAAAAAAAACAAAAAGCCAACATAATCTGAGTCTCTAGGGAACAGGGTCTGATCATTTGTACTTTTTAAATTTCCTCAGACAATTCTAATATGCAGCTAGGATTGAGAATCACTGAATACTTTCAACTCCTTGTAGAAGTAGGGGTAGGGAAGCCCAGAGAGGGACAGGGGCTTACCCAAGGTCCCAGAGCTGATGAGATGCCATGCTGAGGGGGGACCCCAGACATCCTAACCCTAGACAAGTCGTGTCCATTTTCCTGGGCAGCAGAACTCCATGTAAGTCTTCAAAATGTACCCCTCTCTTGGCCATGTACAGTGACTCATGCCTGTAATCCCGGCACTTCGGAAGGCCGAGGTGGGCATATCACCTGAGGTCAGGAGTTCGAGACCAGCCTGACCAACATGGTGAAACCCTGCCTCTACTAAAAATACAAAATTAGCCAGACATGGTAGCGCATGCCTGTAATCCCAGCTACTCGGGAGGCTAAGGCAGGAGAATCACTTGAACCTGGGAGGCAGAGGTTGCGGTGAGCCGAGGTCGTGCCATTGCACTCCAGCCTGGGTGACAAGAGTGAAACTTCGTCTCAAAAAAAAAAAAGGAGCCCTCTCCTGGACTCACTATGGGTTCTGTCTGATCTTTTCTACCAGGACTTGGGGGTCCAGGACAGGCGTGGATAGAGGGGGAAGGTGATAAAATGAATCCAAAGAGGATGCCACAAAATGTGTTTTGTGTTGGTTTTTGTTTGTTTGCTTTTGAAACAGAGTCTCGCTCTGTTGCCCAGGGTAGAGTGCAGTGGCGCAATCTCCGCTCACTGCAACCTCTGCCTCCCACGTTCAAGGGATTCCAGTGCCTCAGCCTCCCAAGTAAATGGGATTACAGGCTTGTGCTACCAGGCCCAGCTAATATTTTGTATTTTTAGTAGAGACAGGGTTTCACTATGTTGGCCAGGCTGGTCTCAAACTCCTGGCTTCAAGTGATCCGCTTGCCTTCAGCCTCCCAAAGCACTGGGATTATGAGTGTGAGCCACCACACCTGGCCTAGAAAATGTAGTTTTAACAAAAAATATTAGGGACCAGATATTCAAGACATCATGACAGTCATGCTGACTGGTTTAGGCTCACCATGGTTAAGACAGAATTTATCATGGCTAACCACGGGACTCTCCACCCAGATACCCAGGTCCCTAAGCCCCAAATCTGGGAAATATCTTCCACCTCTTCCAGCTTCATTACTGTCCCTGTGAAGTCGGTCTCCAAGCTGTGAAGAGTCCACCTCATAGAGATATGGCAACATCCTAAGAAACACTGGTTGATTTTCCAATCCATACCACCATCCTCTCTCACTTAAAATGCTTCAACAGTCTACCTCCATTAGCAGAGGGCGTCCCATCCATCCTTCACAGAGCCACCGAAACAGTCTCTCTAGAACGCACAACTGCCTATGTTGCCGCTTGGCCAAAGCCTCTGTTTTTAGGGGCACTCAAGCAACTTGCTCATTGCACACTGACCACATCCCACCCTCTAGGTGAAGTCCAGGGATTCCAGCAGGAAATAAGATAAACACGGTTCCAGCTAGTGTTCAAGTTATGTTCTCCATGAGAAGACCAACACTGACTAATCATGCGACTACAACAGCTACAGAGCTGAAGGAAGGATAGTACTGAGAGAGTGTGTAATGGGAGTCACATGACCTTCTCTGGTGATGTCAAGAACGGATTTTTCTGGCCAGGTGTGGTGGTTCATGCCTATAATCCCAGCAGTTTGGAAGGTCGAGGCAGATGGATCACTTGAGGTCAGGAGTTTGAGACCAGCCTGGACAATGTGATGAAGCCCAGTCTCTACTAAAAACACAAAAATTAGCTGGGCATGGTGGCAAACACCTGTAATCCCAGCTAGTCGGGAGGTTGAGGCAGGAGAATCGCTTGAACCCGGCAGGTGGGTTCAGCGATCCAGTGATCCAAGATTGCGCTACTGCACTCCAGCCTGAGTGACAGAGCCAGGTTCCATCTCAAAAAAAAAGAATGGATTTTTCTGAGCAAAGGACGGGATGTTTAATCCGGTATCTGAAGGGTGAGGGAGTAAGAAGAAGGGGTGGAAGAATGTGTCTCAACACAGCGGACAGTGATATGCAGAAATGCTCTGGGTGGTGCAGGAACATGGTCTAGGACCCAAGAGCAAAGAGAGAAGGGTGCACGACGACGTAGGTCAGGGTTCAGATCATGCCGAGCCTTTTAAGTCATGGAAGAGATTTGGAGTTTTGCCTTTGGATTTTAGTAGAGTGACTAATCACCTCAGTGTGCCTAGACTGAGGGGTTTCCTGGGATACAGAATTTACAATGCCAAGATAAGGAGGAATGGTGGGGAGGGTGGCCAAAGAGGACCCTCAGGTCTCTGACCGCCGCTGCTGGGCACGAGATGGAGCCGCTCCCTGGAGAGTACCAGGACTGCAGGAGGGTAATGAACTCAGTGGTTGAGTTTGGAAACTTAGGGCAGTATTCAAGTGGAAATGTTAGCTAAGCTCCTTCTGGTCTGAAGCTAGAGATCTTTTGCAGAAAGAACTAGGTGTGGGAGCTATCAGCGCAGAGAAGGTAATTGAAGTATGGGAGTCAAATAGGCAACCAAGAAATAAAGTCAAAAGAAAGCTGACAAAGTAAACTCCAGCCTTCACGACCCCAGTATATAAAGATCTGGTGGCTAAAGGTGAAAACAAGTAAAGGAAGCTGAGGAAGAGCAGCCAAGCCTCTCCAGGAAGAAAACCAGGAGTCTGTGGGGTCTCCATGCATGAGAAGAGGTAGGCTCCAGCAGGACAGAATGTTCCACTGTCATCAATGCCGCTAGAAAATCTCACCAAACAACTGGGAAATACCAGTGAACTATGGAACGTGGAGGTCATGATGACCTTGTGAAGCAGCGAAGGTAGAGATGAATTGGGTGTGGGGCGGGGGAGGAGAGAAATGGAGACCATGCGCATAGCACAGAACATTTATTTGAAAAATGTGGCTGGGAGGGAAATTGACCAGGCAGGAGCTGAAGTGAGACTTGAGGTGGAGTGAGGGTTTGCTGGAAGATGACAGGCCTAAGTGCGGATAAACACTGATGGGGAGGATCCAGCAGAAAAGGAGAATCAAACCACAAGGGAATCCCTACAACCCACTGCACACTGCCTCCTGCAGGCTCTGAGCACTGTGCTTCCAAACACTCCAAGTGTCCTTTGTCTGATATGCACCCTCCCTTTCTCTGTGATAACTCTCACTAGAATCAAAAGACCACCCTGGGAAGCCTTCCCTCACCTGTATTGGTGCAGCCCAGCACACGCACCTCTGCCACAGCACTCAAAAATGGCTGCTTTCCATGTGATCACTCCTGCTAAATGGTGAGCTCTTCAAAAGCAAGAAACTCACTTCAAATCTTAGCCCATGTATTGACTGGCCCAGAGTACATGCTCAGTAAACATTTGTAGAATGAATAAATGAATGAACAATGTTAGTAATCAGTGATAAACTAGAAGATGCACATGGCCAACCATGAGGACTTCTGGGTTGGCAAGAAGGGTGAGTTCCAGTCCCTATGATCCCTGAACGGGGGAAGGAGACTAGAAGGCAGGGTGTGGTGGACTCCTCACCGAGCTCACATTCTTCCCTTCCATTGTTCCTGGCGGCTGCACATGGAAAGTACAACACCCACTAAGGTCCATGTGTTTCCCTCCTGCCCTCCCTCAGCAGGGAGGGAACAGATGGGCGTAATTTATGCCCACACCCTCGTCTTGCAGCCCTGGCACTGGGGAGAGGGGAGGCAGGGGCAGAGACCCACCCAAGTTCCACAAACTTGTCTCAGTACCAAGGCAGAGAGCCACAGCGGGGTCCAGCCGAGTCAGGAGCAAAAGAGGACAGGCAGAGGGGAGGATGGGAAGAGAACTGCCACGCGGGAGTGTCCATGGCATTCCAGCCTTTGCGCCAAGTGCGTGCACACATTATCTTAGCATATTTCTGCCAGGAGCAGGCTCTTGCACCTGCTTGAAATGCTAGGTGACTGAGGCTCGGAGAGGAGAGGAACTGTTCCATGGTCGCCCAGCTGGTGAGTGGCTGCGGTGTCAAGGTTCTAATCCAGGTCCCTGGTTCCAAAAACAGCGTCCTCCCCATTCAGCCCTACTGTGGGAAAAAGCCACATCTTCAAGCCTCCCGCACCCTCCCTTTCATGGGTCATCTAGGGCCGTGACAGGTGGAAGGACCCTCAAGGACCACACTCTTCCGCTGAAGGAAGCTGGACACTAATGCCAAGACTGTAGAAAACACATACAGATGAACTGGAGAAGGCAAAGCTGGAGGGACACATAAAGATGAGCGTGGAAAAAGCCAGGGGCCAGTTCCTGTCGTGGGGAGGTGGGGGCACTGCCTTGGAGGTGAACCCTCCAAGGGTGACTATCCATCCCGCAGCCAACCCTCAAAGCTGGAAAATGGGCTAAGAGTGATATTCCAAGAAATGCTGAGCTCTGAGACACCAAAACATACCCTCCCTTCCCAGCCACTTGTTTTCGTTTCATTTAACAGCAATTGAGTCAACTTGTATAGAGTCCATGTTTAGGGAATCAGATGAACCTGGGTTCAAACACCAGGTCCTCTACATGCTAGCTGTGAGCCTGTGGGCAAGTCATGTGGCCTCCCTGAGTCCCAGTCTCTTTATCCATAAAATAAGGTTGTGAAAAGGAGATGACTGGTCTGGTGTGGTGGCTTACACCTGTAATCCTGGCACTTTGGAAGCCTGAGAGGGGTGGGTCACCTGAGATCAGGAGTTCGAGACCAGCCTGGGCAACACAGTGAAACCCTGTCTCTACTAAAAATACAAAAATTAGCTGGGCTTGAGGGAGGACACCTGTAATCCCAGCTACTCG
>PVKP010027881.1:0-20356 GCA_004027715.1 Plecturocebus donacophilus | reverse complement strand
ATTTCCAGCTTCTTAGGATAATCAGAGTGTCTGCAAGTTGGTTCTGCATTCACCCAAGGTTACAGCTTAGAGGAAATATACACACTTCTCTTTCCACTGCCGCATTCCTCCCTCCCTGCCCCATCAATGTTGTCTGCCTATGGGATGTGGCTTTTGCTGCCCTTGGTGTAAAAACCATTTTGACTGTAACCGTGAAACTCTGAGCACCTTAAGTGCAGTGACCCCAACAAATTCTGGTTCGTCAATATCTCCCCAGAGCCCAGCACAAGGCTTGGGTCCCAGTAGGCCCTCAGCCATTCATTCAACAAATATATATGTCGAGTCCCTACTCTGCTGTGCAGGAACCATGGAATAGGCTGAAGATTTGAACAACTAATTAGCCAGATATGTCAGTGACGCTCACGACAATACAATCCATGAGACCAGTTGTATTATCTCCTCCACTGTTTAGGTGAGATGGGAAAACTGAGCCACAGAGAAGGTAAGAAATGTGCTCAAGACTCCAAGATAAAGAGGAGCAGAGGTAGGATTCAAACACATCAGTTTTTCTCCAGAACCAATCAATGGTCTGAATTAGGGGTTTGCAAACTATAGCCTATAGGCCATATCTGGCCTGCCATTTGTTTTTATAAATAAAGTTTCTTATTTATTTATTTTGAGGTGGGAGTTTTGCTCTTGTCACGCAGGCTGGAGTGCAGTGGTGTGATGTCAGCCCACTGCAACCTTCATCTCCTGGATTCAAGTGATTCTCCTGCCTCAGCCTCCCGAGAAGCTGGGATTACAGGCGCCCAACACCATGTCTGGCTAAGTTTGTATATTTAGTAGAGACAGGGTTTCACAATGTTGGCCAGACTGGTCTAGAACTCCTGATCTGAGGTGATCTGCCCGCCTTGGCCTCCCAAAGTGCTGGGATTACAGGCGTGAGCCACTGTGCCCAGCCTAAATAAATAAAGTTTTACTGGTGCATGACCACTGCCATTTATTTACTTTGTCTGAGGCTGCTTTCCCACAACAAAGGCAGAGTTGAGTGGAACCAACAGAGATCCTTTAGGCTCTCAAGGTCTCAAATAGACGCTCTATAGCCCTTTGCAGGAAAAGTCTTCTGACTCCTACTCTGAACCATGATTCTGAGCATCCCATCGCCATGAGGGGTTTTTTGCACTCATAAACTTTCTACCGAGGGGAGGGGTAGACAATTTTTAAAATACACAAAAGAGATACACGTCATAATAGAGAGGACCTTGGTAGCTACTCTTCTGATGGTCCTTTTATCAAAGGTCATTAAGCTGAGATCTGGGTGACAAGGAGCCAGTCACATGGAGATAGGAGAAGAGATTTCCAAGCAGGGACAGCCTGGAGCACAGGCCCTAGGACATGAGCAAGCATGGGGGCTCCAAGAACAAAACTAAAGCCAGCATGCTCCTAACTCCAACTCAGCAGGAGAGCAGGAGGGTACGGTGCGGGTAGAAAGGGTCTGGCCATGAAGGGCTTTCTGAAAACGTAAACGGTGAGCTGGGCAGGCCTGGAGGAGACCAAAGCCCCCTCCGGCATTCGCTGGCTTTCTGGATCCAGATCCTGCCTTTAAACTGGCAGGCCCTCCTCTCCCTGGCTGTGAAAAGAGTTCCCACTATGTGCCGCCCTTCTGGGACTGAGGCAATAAAAGGCTGATGGAAAATCTGCCTGGGAAGACGCAGGGCACCCCCAGGACTTGAAGGCTGCCCCTGAAGCGTGTGCTGAAGTGAGCTGGGAGATTCATCACCCCTGAGAGTGGGAGGCCGCTGTAAGCCAGGAAGCCCGAGGCTCCCATCCTAGCCAGGCTGATTCATGATGCAGCCTCCCATGTGTCCTTTGGCCTGGGGTTACCTGCCCTTCATACAGCCCTTGGCTACTGGGGAAGGTTTGCCAAAAGGAGAGGTGTCCAGGGGAAGGAGGCACTGAGGGCTAGGGTAAAAGTCCTATCAACTTCACTGCAAGAAATCGAGTTTGCTGGGAAAATAAAAGCAGAAAGCCAGGAAGCTGAAGAGAAAGACTCTGTGTGTGTGTGTGTGTGTGTGTGTGTGTGTGTGTGTGTGTGTGTGTGTGTGTGTGTTGACACTGGGAGGCAGGAGCCAAAAAGGAGTGCCTGGGTAATATGTGACCAGGTCAAAACAGGTTTTCTAACTGTCATTTATCCAGCTCCCAGGTCTTTGCTACTGTGGGTGACACTCAGTACCTGTTTGCATGACTGGTTTGTCAAATCTGTAAGGATTTGAAAAGGGGATAAGTGAATGAGGCACAGATGAAAGATTTGGGGTCCAACTGGCTTCCTGGCTCCACCCCTTATTAGCTGGATGCCCTTTGAAGAATCATTTCCATTCTGAGTCTCTGTCTCTTCACCAGTAAAGTGGGACTGTCATCTTCTATAAAGGGCTATTTTGTGGGTTAACTGGAATCATGACATCCTTAGCAAAGTGCAGGTAGTACCTCTTTCCCTTCCTGGATTTCCTGGACCCAGCTGGGTACATGATGCAGCAAGACTGGATAAGAACCTAGATGGCACAGGAGGGATTGGGTTTCTCAAGTCTCTGTGTGTCTGACACATGTAGAATGGTCTGGTTCTTCAGGACACGTAGAGGGGAGTCCTGAGAACATCCAGGTGCTGTGATTGAGCTTTATTAATGAATGAATGAATTCACTCAACAATGCATGGGGCATCTGCTGGGCCCTGCGGGGATGCAGGAAATACAGAGATGAAGAAGAAAAGCAGTGTTGGGAAGCTACCAGATCACCAAGTTGGAGAAGGATAAATGAAACATTGTGGGCACATAAAGAAATATTGGTGGCATGAGCATAATTACTGCATGACGGTTTGCTTTTTTTTGAGACAGAGTTTTGCCCTTGTCGCCCAGGCTGGAGTGCAATGGCACAATCTCAGCTCGCTGCAACCTCCACCTCCTGGGTTCCAGCAATTCTCCTGCCTCAGCCTCTGAGTAGCTGAGATTACAGGTGCCCGCCACCACACCTGGCTGATTTTTGTATTTTTTGTAGAGACAGGGTTTCACTGTGTTGACCAGGCTGATCTCAAACTCCTGACCTCAAGTGATCCACACGCCTTGGCCTTCCAAAGTGCTGGGATTACAGGCACGAGCCACTGTGCCTGACTGACCATTTTCTTATTTGGACACTAACACAGCTCACAAACAGGTAGAGCTGCCCTTCCTGCTCATAGGAAAACATCACCTCTATCAAAAAGCAAGTCACACAAATAACTCAGGTTTCGTATTCCAGGCAAATATGGATTTAGTTCTCAGCTCCTTCAATACCCAACTGTGTGACCTGGGGCAAGCCATTCACTCCTCTGAGTGTCAGGTGGCTTAAAACTAAACTGATGATAATACCGACCCTCTCGGGCCCAGAGGTTTGACAGGGTAGAGCAGAGGAGAAAGAAGCTCCGGTTTGTGCTACTGACTCTAATTATCCTCCAACTGGTTCTCCCCTTGTCTCTCAGAAGAACCCCATGATATTTGCTGAGTACATGGCCACCCTGAATCAGTTACGGCTTTCTTTGCTGCCATGTTTGGCCAGTCAACTAAGTTCTGACCAATGGGATGTACTTTGAAAAGCTGTATACAATTTCCAGGGAGTGTGCCTAAAGTACGCTCTCACTTTTCTCTGCCTTACCTTCTTCTTGCTTTCTGGAATACAGATTGAATGGCTGCAGCTGCAACAGACACCTTGGACCATGAGGTGACCTTGAGAATAACAGGACAGAAGGAACCTGGGGCCCCAACACTATGTCACATACTAACCGTGGACTAGACTACCTCTGACTTATTACATGGAAAATAAAATTGCTGAAGTTAACGCTCGATAAGGGTTTGGAGGAGGGGTGAGGTCTCCCATCCTCACAACTGAATCCAATTCTTCCGAACTAATTTTCATTAATATTAGCACATCACATTCAGGGGTCATTTCCTCCTGACTGAGGGTCCAAGCGCCTGATAATGCATCGCTCCCAGATCTCCTGCCCCTCCCCTGGTTTCCAGCGCTCCTCCAGTGAGATCATGAGTCCTGTGGGTTGCTCTCAGAGAGTTCAGTTCATTATACATAACAATGACTGCTGCCAAGGTCCAGTGGCTGCAAGGTCAGAAATACAGGAACACGGCCAGGCACGGTGGCTCGCGCCTGTAATCCCAGCACTTTGGGAGGCCGAGGTGGGCAGATCATGAAGTCAAGAGATTGAGACCATCCTGGCCAACATGACGAAACCCCATCTCTACTAAAAATACAAAAAAAAAAATTAGCCAGGTGTGGTAGCACGCGCCTGTGGTCCCAGCTACTCAGGAGGCTGAGGTGGAAGAATCGCTTGAGTCCAGGAGGCGGAGGCTGCAGTGAGCCGAGATTGCGCCACTGCACTCCAGCCTGGCAACAGAGCAAGACTCCGTCTCAAAATAAAAGAAAAAAAAAAAAAAAAAGAAATACAGGAACACATTTATAAATGTACAGAGATGAGAATGTTTCTGAAAGCAGGCCCAAATTCGTATACAGTTGAAGTTCAACTGGGTGATTAGCCTAAAAGGTAATCCACAGATGCACTTGTCCAGGATGTACTCACAGCACACCATCTCCAGACAGGGCACCGTGCTGAGACCCACAGGCTGGAAGGACAGAGAAGGTCCCATCCCTGTGAAGCAGGGACCAACATCTGAATGAGGAATTAACATATGCATACAAAGCAATTCACACAATGCAGTGTATTCATTCAGCAAATATTTATTGAACACCTACTATGTGCCAGAAAAAGGGCTAAGCTTTTAGGAAACAGGGAGCACATAGGTGAGGAAGAAAATCAGAAATTTAACCCAGAGCTGCCAATTGAACAAGAAAGCAGCCATCCTCACTATCTCAGTCCCAAAGAGGCCAAGCATCCCCCAAAAGCCCCTGACCTTGAACTCCAAAATTTCTTAACAACGAGGGTCACAGAGCTTAACAAATGAACTTGACTTGCTTATTTGTTGACCACAAGTAAGCAGAGGTCACTAGCAATGAGAAAAGAGCAGCAGTTCCCTTTGTTGTAGGCAAAGGTGGAATCTAGAATGCAAGGCCCTCTACCTCCTAAGCATCAGTCAATGAGCTCAGCTTTACAATAGTATCATGATGGCCATCAGACACACCTGAGATGAAATCCTGGTTCAGCCACCACCCAGCCAACTCAGCTGTGTGACCTGGGGGATTAAATATTTCTGTAAAATGAAAACAATGTCACCGTCCACATTTGGTACTAGGAGAACAAACTGCTCTCTATCTATACAGAATAAAGGAAAAGGAGCAGGAAAGATAGAGGGGGGAATAAACAGCAGAAAGGCCCCCCACCCACATGAATCTGGAGAGTCTGCCACCCTCCTGGTCTACGAGGGCCTTATCTATTCATCTCTCTTTCTCTCTCTCTTTTTTTTTTTTTTTGTATTTTTTTTTCCCCTCTGTCACTCAAGCTGGAGTGCAGTGTCGTGATCTTGGCTAACTGCAACCTCTGCCTCCCAGATTCAAGTGATTCTCCTGCCTCAGCTTCCCTAGTAGCTGAGAGTGCAGGTACGTGCCACTGTGCCTGGCTAATTTTTTTGTATTTTTAGTCGAAACGGGATTTCACCATGTCAGTCAGGCTGGTCTTGACCTTCTGACCTGGTGATCTGCCCACCTCAGCCTCCCAAAATGCTGGGATTACAAGCATGAGCCACCGGGCCCAGCATTTGTCTTTTCTTTTAGTTGTAATAAAATATACATAATATGCAAGTGCTTTCTCCTTTCAGGGCCTCGGTCTCCCCATTTAAAAAGCAGAGGGGTTGGCCTAGGTAGATTCTGCTGCTTTGCCTCTATTCAGGAGAAGCCAGCTGTAACATTCAACTAGAGGATTTCCTGGACTTCTCTCGAGTGTGACTTAGCAGCCTAGTTTTCTATTTGCAGGGCATTTAATAATCAATCATCTCAGAACAAAATCCAAGTAAGCATTTTATCAGGAAAGTTAAAGGAGAGGCGGACAGAGCCCTCAGAACACCGCCAGGACAGACCAGGTCGGCAGCGCAGCCAGCCAGCACATTCAGAGCCCGGAATTCCAGCCTGGCCTGCCCTGGGGCAGCCAATCACAGGGCCCCGGCGGCATCCAGAAGTCTCATTAAGTCTGTTTTATGGCTGTTTTTTGACAAGTGAGGCCTTTAAAACAGGTTTCCTCATTGTACAGAGGGTGAAGTTCAGTCCAAACATTTGTCTGCAGAAGAAACTGGGTGGACCCAAAAGACAGGGGGACCCTAATAAACTCTACTCACACTCTGGGGCCAAGGGAGGGGATGCTTCTTCAGACACCTTGTAAGTAGCTCTGCTAAGAATAATAATGCAAAACAAAGAAGACCCAATGTCCCAACACCTCCTAGCTGTCTGTGCTTTCTATATCTTTAACCTTGCAAATCTAGTATAATATTATTGTCCTGGTTTTCTAAAAGAAAAACTATATTTTCCTTCAAAGCCCCCCAAGCTAGACAAGGCTAAACCAGTGTACAAATTCGAATTCATCTGATGTCAAAACCTTAGGTCTGTCTATTCCACCAGCTGCCTGCCACAGATAGTGATCACTTGGAGTGGATTCCTTAATTGGAATCCAGCTTTTTAGGAAGAGTCTAAATTACCACACTTCTTCCTGGTCCCCCAGAGGAAGACCAGTCTCATCTTGGAATTGTATGTGGTTTGGGAAGCTGAGTTGGAGTCAGAGTCTCCATCCAGGAGGACAGAGCAGCTGCAGGCCCTGCTGGAAGGAAACTCGTGTCGTAGCCGTCAGCACCCGATCTGAAAGCCTTGCCAGTGAAGTTTCTCAGGCCCAGGGCTGCTGAGATGGGCCTCCTTGGCCACTCCTGAACCCTACTAGAGTCACAACCACCCACTTGTTAAGAGAAGATCAAGGGGCAAAGTCAGACCCTGAGGGCAGAAGGGAGACAAGGTCAATCAAGGAAAACCTACCTCCCACAGTCTCTTGGAGAGAGATTTCTCAAGCCCTCCTGACTGAATCAATGCCTATTTTAGGAGGCAGAAATCAAGCTTCTTGGCTCAGGACACACAAGGCCTTTTTAGGACTGACCTGTCCTCCCTGGGACGGGCATCTCCCATCTGCTGCTCACCACCTGTCCACAGCCAGTGCTTGGCCACAGGGAGAGGTGAGCATCTTCTACCTGCTCAGGTTCTTTCCTCTCCAGGCCAGTCCATCCAGGCCAGTCCAACTGTCATGTCCTTGGCAAGGCCTTTCTAAGTCCCCTGGTTCCTCTGTTTTCCCAGTACTGTGTGTTCTTAAGCAAACCACTTAGCCATTTGGTGGCTCAGTTCCCACTTTTGTAAATTAGGGATGATAATAGTACCTTTCTCCTAGGTTTGAGGTGAAACTTCTATGAGATGAAATAAGTTAGCACTTAAGCAGGACCTGGCCGGACATGGTGATTCATACATTTAAACCATCGTCATCGTTCTATCTGGCCTGGATTCCAAGGATCCAGGAGGGAATTTGCTAGCAGGGGCTCCACCTGAACGGCTCAGTTCTCAAGCTTCCATGCAGCAAAAGCCTCTTTGGTCACTCCAACAGATGAGTTTCCATCCTGCTTGGGACCCCATTGGGCTGGGTATGTGTCACCATAAAAGCCCCTGGCCCCTGCAGAGCATTGGTCTGTCTACACGCTGTTCTCCCATTATACTGAGATAGGGATCATTTCTGAAACTGAATGCTGGCTGCCTCAATAATGAAAGGCCAGGCGTGGTGGCTCATGCCTGTAATCACAACATTTTAGGAGGCCAAGGCTAGAGGATTGCTCAAGCTCAAGAGTTTAAGATCAGCCTGGGCAACATAGTGAGACCCTGTATCTAAAAAAAAAAACTTTTTTTTCTTAATTAGTCAGGCATGGTGGCATACGCCTGTAGTCCTAGCTCCTCAGAAGGGTGAGGCAGGAAAATCACTTGAGCCCAGGTGAAGGTCCAGGTTGCAGTGAGTCACAGCTGCAACCACTGCACTCCAGCTTAGGCAACAGAGAGAAACTCCATCTCAAAGAGTAATAATGAAAGAATGCCAACAGAAAAATTGTTTTCTTCATACATTTCTGGAGAAGCTTCCTATTCACAAAGCCAAACTCCAGTTAGGAAAGAGACAGGTAACAGTCACAAAGTTTCATTATTTACCATACCATACCATGAATACAATACCATCTTCCATGGTTTCCCACGGAAGTAGGTAAGAGGTAAAGATTTTCTATGCACATTTACTTCACTTTGATGTCAACTTTCACAGATCTGCATGATCACATTTTTAGCAAAAACCTGAAAGACTCTCTAATCCAACCCCCATTAAATGCTGAAATCACCATTCCAAGAGCACACCTCCATTCCAACAATGGGGCACTCCCTACCTGTCAAATGACCCATTCCATATCTGATATTTCTGACTACTGCAGGGCTTCCCTTGTGTTGATCTGTACCTGCCTTGATTAGGCATGATTCTGTCCCTTGAACCCTATAGCATCCATCTGCTTCCTTCTCCCAGGATATTTTGGGCAAAGGCTCTTAAACCCCTGGCTCCTTCCTTCCTCCAAAGCAACACCCCAGTTTCTTCTGCCAAGGTGTCAGGCGCCTCCCCAGCCTGGTTATTTACTTCCATCTCAATGGACATCCACCACTTGCTCCCTACTCACAGTCCAGGACCCAGAAATGTGAGCAGAACTTCTAGTTGGCTTCAACCAGCAACAAACAATAAGTTAGATTCTCAGAATTGGAGACCCTTGGAGACCATCTGGGGAAATTCAGCTCCCACACCTTGTAGGGGAAACCTAAGGTTGTAGATGCATAATAATTTACCCAAGTGATCTGATTCTCCATAGAATGGCAGAATCATGTTTGTTAACAACAGTAAACAACATCATTGCTGCTGTTATTGTTTTCCCTGGCAGCAATATCACAGGAGGAACTCACGCTGGACTTTAGTCTTTCAATTTTGATATCTTCATCAGTGATGTCAATTATTAATCTTGGAATTCTTACTAGTAAACAAGTCAGTTTTTTTTAAAAAAATCAAATAAGTAAACAAATAAATAGGAAATCCTTAGAAACAAAAGAGATTAGTGGTTGTCAGAGATGGAGGAAGGGAGCAGGCAGAGAATGGGGAGTGATTACTAATGAGTATGAGGTTTATTTGGGGGTGATAAAAATGTTCTTTTTCTTTTTTTTTTTAAGATAAGTCCTTGCTCTGTCACCCAGGCTGGAGTACAGTGTCATAACCATGGCTCAACAGCAGACTTGACCTCCCGGGCTCAGGGGATCCTCCCACCTCAGTCTCCTAAGTAGATGTGACTACAGACAAGAGCCACCATACTCAACTAACTTTTGTATTTGTTGTAGGGATAAGGTTTTGACATCTAGGCTGGTCTTGAACTCCTGGGCTCAAGTGACCCTCCCGCCTCAGCCTCCCAAAGTGCTGGGATTACAGGCGTGAGCCACTAAGCCCAGCCTGTTCTGAAATATGACATTGGTGATGGCTGCACACTCAATGAATGTGCTAGAAAAAAAACCATTGAACTGTGTGCTTCTAAAGGGTGAATCTTGTGACCTGTGAATTCTATCTCAGTAAAAACTTTAAATTTCTCAAAAATAAAGAAATCACTGGCTGGGTGCAGTGGCTCACGCCTGTAATCCCAGCACTTTAGGAGGCTGAGGTGGGTAGATCACCTGAGGTCAGGAGGTTGAGACCAGCCTGATCAATATGGCGAAACCCCATCTCTACTAAAAATACAAAAATTAGCTGAGCGTGGTGGCAGGTGCCTGTAGTCCCAGCTACTCGGGAGGCTGAGGCAGGAGAATCACTTGAACCTGGGAGGCAGAGGCTGCAGTGAACCAAGATCACACCACTGCACTCCAGGCTGGGTGACAAGGGTCTCAAAAAAAAAAAAAGAAAGAAAAGAGAAAAAGGATACCACCAACTGTCTCGAACTTTTGTCAATTCAGTAGCCTATTTTTAGTGCCCTCTGTCAACAGGCTCTCCAAAAGATCCTAGGGATTAGGGGATTGCACATTAGTCAGAACAAACCTTGCAAATTCTTCATTGAGTATTTTCTAAACTTATTCCAAGTCAGCACTCAGAAAATAGACTCCAACGTTCGAGACCAGCCTGGGCAACATGGCAAAACCCTGTCTCTACTAAAAGTACAAAAATTACCTGGGCATGGTGGAGTGTGTCTGTAGTTCTAGCTACTTGGGGGGCCGAGTCAGGAGGATTGCCACTGCATTCCGGCCTGGGTGTCAAAGTGAGACTCTGTCTCAAAAAAAAAAAGAAATCCAACACTGTTTTAGTCTAAGATATGGACTCCCACGCTACGTGTTATGAGCACTCTCTGAATGTCAAGGACTTAAGCAGTCATCTTAGTCTTTGTAGACACCTTTAAGGTAGTGTTTCTCAAACTTGAGTGCACATCAGAATCACTTAGAAGGCTTGTTGGAACACAGACTGTTGGACTCCACCCTCAGAGCTTCTGATTTAGCAGGTATGGGGTGGGAATCAGGTTTCCAGGTAATGCTGTTACTGCTGGTCTGGGAACCACACACCACACTTTGAGAACCACTGCTAGAAGGAACTATTATCCCATTTTACAAATGAAAAGATTCAGCAAATTGTCTACCATCATGCGATTTGGAAGATAGTATTATAAGCTGACCTGACAGCATTTCTCAAATCTCTCTCTCTCTCTCTCTCTCTCTCTCTCGCTGCTTTCCAGAATAAGAAGTTGGAAATGTTCATAACTCTTTTCTAACATTCCTTGCAGCTAGAGATGGCTAGGCAACGTTATTCCAACGAATATCTCCTTTTTCTTGCCAAAGATGCTGACAGCATTCTCTTCTCCCACAAGAGCAACATACCAGAGATGTGGAGCAGAAGAACACAATGGGCCCGGTCCTCAGTGACTGGCAGCTGACCCAAGGATTCCAACATTACAGAAGGACTTATTGCTATGTATGAAAAATAAGGCACTGCTGGTTTAAGCCACTGTTAGTCAATCTTTCTGTTACTTATAGCTGATGTCATTCCAAATGACACTCAGAGTGATCAATATTGGGGCCAGTATTGACACCTAAATCTGTCTAACTTCAGACTTTTTACACAACCCGTACTGCCACTGGAAATGGAAGTTTTGGCCGTGAGGTACTCAACACTCCCTAAATCATCTTTTTATTTCCCTCTAATTAATGTTCCTCACACCTCACACGGAAATGGCTTGAGTGCTTAATCTTTTTTTTAAGAGACCGGGTTTCACCATGTTGGATAGGCTGGTCTCGAACTCCTGACCTAAGTGTGAGGAGCCCGCCTCAGCCTCCCAAAGTGCGAGCAGCGTGAGCCACCACATCCGGCCTTGAGTGCTTAATCTTAATCCCAAACAAAGGAATTAGATGTGTCTTGAATCTAACCAATGTCCTGTGACTGACCCAAGCAAAAACATGCCTTTAGGTTCTTAATACTAAAGTGTGGTTCACCCACCAGCTGAATCACCTGGGAGCTGGTTAGAAATGCAGACCCTTCAGCCCCATCTCAGTCCCACGGAATCAGAACGTGCATGTTAACAAGTTCCCCAAGGGCTTCATAGGCTCGTTAAAGTTTGAGTAAAGTTCTAATTCAATCAGTGGTGCCCAAGACTGACTGAGTATTGGAATCACCTGGAGATCTAAAGACAAAACCAAGAGTCCCGCGTCTCACTCCTGACTTGCTGAATCAAATCTCTACTTGGGTAGGAACCAGAAACCACATCACTCGTTATTTACATTATTTCACTCAGGGACTATCTTGAGAAACAGATTAAAGCTATAGCTCTTCTTTTAGTCAACATATACATGTACATGAATTTTTTCATCTAATTTAAAGGATTCACAGGTCGCTGAAGTCCACCCAGAGTCCTCCTAGGAACTCCTAGGACATGTGAACTCCAGAAGAGAAAAGGAGCCCTTTCAACAAGCCTGGGCAGCTACAGCAATGCAGTCAGGATCCTAATGAGAAGAGGCAGCCCAGCCCCTGCCAGTTGGGTAAGCTCGGGTTAGTTCTCACCTGAAGATGGTTTATGTAACCAGCTAGGACCCCAGGTCACAATTCAATTAGCAGCTTCTGCCACAAGTTCAGCTTTGTGCTCCTTGGGATTTCCATCAGCCCAGATTATAGAGCTATTCATTTCATTTTCACCAAATTAACCTAATTCGCGTAGAGGATGACTTCCTGCTCAACCACTGCCCACAAGGATGCCACAGAGGCAGGTGCCTCATCCAATTAGGAGATTTTGAAAAACACATGCAAAACACACTTTTCAAAACAAAGTATTCAACAAGCAGGGGCAGAGTATCATCACCTCTCCCAACCAACTGGGCAGACCTATCTCCCTCAATCTACATATTTCTACTGCCACACTTATTTCAGCATTATATCATGTAATTGGATACCTGTTCTTTTAAAGACTACAGGCTTCCGGAGGCAAATGAAAGTTTTCATGACCATATTACTCTACCTGGACCTAGTTTTGAACCTGCTACAAAGTAGGCACTGAAAAGATGATTGGGTTGGTGAGTGGGTGGATGGCTGGCTGGCTGGATGGATGGGGATCGATGGATAGGTGGGTGAATGAGTGAATGGCCTGATGGGTGGATGTCTGGAAGGAAAAGTTGGATGCAGGGATGGATGGATGGATGGGCAGATGGACAAATAGACAGATGGAAAGAGCAGAGATTTTGTTCTTTAAATTTAGTATAATGGGGAAAAAAGGGAAGTTCAAGTCTAGGAAATTCAGGTGCAAGTTCTACCATGCACTCAACAGCTCTGAGGTCTCAGTCAAAGCATTTAACCTCCTTGATGAAATTTCTCTCTGTGAAATGGAGGCATTAACAAACAGCTCCTGAATTTCTAAGGTTGTCATGACAATTGAATTGGAGAATACATGGAAACACCGTATTTTTAAGCAGCCATCAGATGAGGACTACGGAAAGGATGCATTCCAGAATCTGGCAGAATTGGCTTCACCTCTGTCAGCTGTTTGACCCTGGGCACACGTCATAAACTCTCTGCACTCGCATCTTCATTTGAGCAATGGAGACGGCAATAACTTCCCCAACAAAGAGGCTCTGAAGGAGGCACTAAAATTAGAGTGTGTCTCTTTGCCCCTTTCCCCCTGTGGCTAGATGGCATGTGTCAGTTTGTGGAACTCCCAAGAAGAGGTGGTTGAATAAGAAACATGGCTGCTTCAATAAATCTGATCAAGCTGGGTGGAAAAGCATGAACCACCAACCAGATCTCTAAGACAAAAGGGTGTGCTGAGAGAACTCTCACCATATGGGCCTCACAGTCTATCTAACATAAAGTTTTCATAGCCAAGTTTCACAATTTTCCACCACATGAGTACACTTCATTTGCCTTGATGAGGCAATAACTGTGTGCACTTCTTTGTACAGTTCCCTCTTCCTCCCCTCCCCAGCCTCCTCGATAATCCACTTGGCCTTTTTCTCAGGCCCTGCTTTAATCTTTCTCCTTCACAGCCTCAGAAGCAGTAAAGTTGTGCAGGGTCTGGGGATTCAAGTTCTTGGTTCAGATACTAGCTGCCACTTCCTGACTGCATGACCTCAGGAGTCAATCCACTTCCAAGGGCCTTTGTTCCCTCTGCATGGGGTTATTCACTCCAGCCTGGGGTGGGAGCTGCTGTCCCGATCAGTGCACTATCGCAAATGATATGGCCGGTGCTCGTAGGTTATAGTTCCTCTCTTCCTCTTTGTATGGAGGGGATTCAGCCAGAAGCTCTAATGGATTTGATTCGTTTGTTCAGGAATTAGGGAAAGTGAGAAACTCCCAGACCCAAACCAGTCTTGGACTGAAGTCTGGGAACGGGGAAATCCTTTTACTGCAAACGCCTATAGAAACATCCTGGTATTTTACAAGCCTCTGGCGACTTCCGCCAGAGTTACGAGACCAAACGAGTTGGAAGGGCCAGTACCTGTGCACTCGATGGCCCAGTGGCTCTCCATTCCTCTCCACCTCGCTTTGCCATGAACCCCCAAGTCAATTCAACCCAAACCATGGGTAAAGCAGAGCTCTAGCAGAGGAAGATCACGGGAGATTTGTGGCAGGCTCTTGTTTAGTCACTGAAGCACAGTTTGGCAGGCTGGCTGGCCAGGTGCCCATTCACAATGTGTGAGCTCCCCACACTCCAGGACATGTCACCCTATGCCCAGCCTCACAAGGACCCTGAGAGAGTGTCCAGAGTCTTCTGTACCATCAGTCCTACTCAGGATGAGGAGGAGGAGGAACTGCTGAGTGGCACTGGATGGCTTGCTGAGAGCCCGTGTGGTCTCTGCAGCTCAGTTCTCTGCATACGACATGCCAGGCTCTTTTGCAGGCATTTCCATTTTACCTGTTCCTTATGAGTTAGAGCCTGTTAGGCCCATTTTACAGATGGAGAAACTGAGGCCCAGGGATATGTGAAGTCTTCAAAGTGAACTTAGCAGCTGGGCGCGGTGGCTCACGCCTGTAATCTCAGCACTTTGGGAGGCTGAGGCGGGCAGATCACCTGAGGTCGTGAGTTCAAGACCAGCCTGACCAACATGGAGAAACCCTATCTCTACTAAAAAAATACAAAATTAGCTGGGCATGGTAGTGCATGCCTGTAATCCCAGCTACTCGGGAGGCTGAGGCAGGAGAATTGCTTGAACCTGGGAGGCAGAGATTGCGGTGAGCCGAGAATGCCACTGCACTCCAGCCTGAGCAACAGAGCGAAACTCCATCTTAAAAAAAAAAAGTGAACTTTAGCTGGACAATAGAAGTCCCAGGTTTCTTGTCTGTGTCTGGCTGGCTTCCTATCCAATGGCCTCTCTACTCCCCGGAACTACCAGACACTCAGTTCCCTAATCTGTAAATGTTAAGTCCTTCTCCAGGTTTCCAGTGTCCTGGGCCCAGCTTAAAGGACAAATGGAAGAAAGAACAAGGTGCCAAGCAACAGAATATGCTTGTTAGTGATATGGGGCTTTCCTTCTACATAGTCCTGGGGCAGGAACACCTAGTCTTTGACCATGGTGGGTAGGGGCCAGGGCTCCTAGAAGTCATCCCAAAGCAGAAGACAGCTCTTGAGTAGTTGCCATCAATTCCTGAAATAGCTTTAAGTCCCAGAGTTCACTAGCTGTCAATAATAGAGTCTCAGGTCTGGGAAACACCCACCACATAGCCTGCTTAGGCAAAATGAATGCCTCTCAAAGGCCATAGTGCCAGCAGAGGAAAAAAAAAAAAAATTGAGCAAATGTGGCTTGGGTTTGTAGCCAAAATCCAATGTTAAATAACAGGTTGGGGGTGGGCGGAGAAAATAAATAATTCATCAGTAGAATGATCAGTCCATGGGTATCACCAGAACTGCATTTTCTCACCATGTAGAGTGGTTGTGTAATTTTCCCCCATTTCTCTGTCAATAAGGGGCTAGTGCTATCGGTGAAATAATTTACAACCCAATGTGCTCCACTGTAAATGAGTGCTATGTTTACCGGCTGTAAAAACATCTCTGAACACACTGACCTTCAACAGGTGAGCCCTTGAGTTTATAGCACTGAAGAATTGTTTTACTGCTTCGGCACAGGCAACAGGCATGCTGGACACCTGTTGGGGGTGAAGGGTAGGGAATCAAGCCCTCTGGGATCTCAAAGAAAGGAATTCTAAGAAAAAGCTGCCCTCAGTGTGAGCCAACCAGATCAAACAAACATCCAGGCACGTGGTCAGAGCTGGGTCCATCGTGAGCATCTGAGTCTTGGATGAGCCCACAAAGCAGGTCCAGGCTAGAGACGGAGGCCTGCAGAGCACTTCTGGAACTGCAGAACCCTATGGGAGGCCAGGAGGTTGGAGTCCAAGGCAAGTCCTGAGGGAACTCTAAGGACTGAGCTGGGGGAACCTAAATACATTGGTCAACATGAGGGGCAGGAGCAAGAGAAAGACCAGATAGGAATTACAGCCAAATGTTCAATATCGAACAAATCTATCAGTGAGGCAAAGCAAGTTTTCTGCAAATAGTTCATGAACCAAAGAAGCGGAGCCTCTGCCTTTCATGACAGCCACCAGAAGGTACATGGGTGAATGGAGCAGACAGAAAAGGACAGGATTGGGGTGAACAAAAATGTTATTCTGGCCAGGAGTGGTGGCTCACGCCTATAATCCCAGCACTTTGGGAGGCCAAGGCGGGCAGATCACTTGAGGTCAGGAGTTCTAGACCAGCCTGGCCAATATGGTGAAACCCCATCTCTACCAAAACTACAAAAATTAGCCAGGGGTGGTGGCACATGCCTGTAATCTCAGCTACTCAGGAGACTGAGGCAGGAGAATCACTTGAACCTGGGAGGCGGAGGTTGCAGTGAGCCGAGATCATACCACTGCACTCCAGCCTGGACAACCAAGTAAGATTCTGTCTCAAAAAAAAAAAAAGTTCTTTCTCACCCTTCAGCTTGCTCTGGGAAGGTTTTGTTTTTCCCATTCATGCCTTAGTATGGAGGTTTCAGAGAGGCCTCTAAGGAGAGCACACTTCCCCAAAAGCCAATTACCAAAATAGCTACAAGGATGAATGTGCCAGCCTCAGCCAGGCATGTATTCTTTGCGTCGTTACCAGAAAGCTAGAGTGGCATTTGACAAAACCTTTTCGACCATGTTATCAGGCCCAAATCCTGATGACAGGCAGAAGGGTACAGAAGAATAAAGATTCCGCAGCTGAAAGGCACGCTTAGAGGATCCTGAGCCCTTGCAGGCAGTGATGAAATCGAGGACAGCGTGCAGTTTGTTCACATGAAAAGCCCTGGAAGAAGGGTCCGCCCTCAGCAAGTGCCCTGGACAAATGAGGAAGAGCAGAGCAGGCTGCCCTGAGGTTGCTCCATACCCTGGGCCTCTGGGGAGAAACCAGGAGGAAGCAAACAATGTGTCCACACCAAATGAGAAACTTAGTGATTTTCATTCTCGGTGTTTTTAATTATGTGCCTTTGAAGATCATCTTAATTTTTTAATTAAAAAAAAATTACAGTTGATGAGCTGCCAGTTCTTCACACACACAGTTATCATTGAAAGACAGGGGTCCCCACCTTTTTGCAAACAAACAGGCAGAATAATCTCTGAGGAGACCTCATGGCCAGGCGAGGTGGCTCATGCCTGTAAATCCCAGCACTCTGGGAGGCCGAGGCAGGCAGATCACAAAAGGCCAGTAGTTCAAGACCAGCCTGGCCAACATGGCAAAACCCTGTCTCTACTAAAAAAAATTACAAAAACATTAGTTGGGTGTGGTGGCACATGCCTGTAATCCTAGCTACTCAGGAAGCTGAGGCAGAAGAATCATTTGAACCCAGGAGGTGGAGGTTGCGGTGAGCCAAGATCGCATCATTGCACTGCAGTCTGGGCAACAAGAGGGAAACTCCATCTCAAAAAAATAAATAAGTAAAAATAATTACCCTTCCACTATTCTCATCCTATGAGGCTTGTATGGTATTGACTTCATTCCCCAGTACCAGAAATCCATGCTTGGCTAGTTGATTACTGCCTCCCCACTACCCACTCTCCATCATCCCAACCAATTCACCAACCCACTCCCACCATGTCACTCAACCAGGCCAATAAACAAGACTTCAGCCAGGACCGCTGGTAAAGATGCAAACGGAGCTGCTGTGCCTGTCTACCACAACAGGGGGACAGCAGGCCTAAGAGTAACTCCCAGAGGCAAGCAGAGCTGAGGAAGTCCTGGGCTATTGTTTGACCCTTTGGATCCAGATGTACCTGGACTTTTCAGCTATGTAAGCCATTAAATGCTTTTTTTTTTTTAATTTTTTGAGACAGGGTTACTATGGAGTTTCTCAAACTTGCAGCTCACGTATGATCCACATTTACACAGTGATGCTGGCTGCTGAGTGGCAAACTGATTGAAGAGGGACAATACTGAAAACAGAGAAACCTATCAGGAGGCCATACAGGAATCAGAGAGAAAAATTAAAGAATTTCACTAAACAGAATCCAGATTTTTGGAGCAAGTGATTACACTGAAATGTGCAGCTATCTGTACACTGTATACTGCTCACAGATCAATGCCACTCCATATGTAAAGATGTCCATTTAGGGGCCGGGCAGGGTGGCTCATGCCTATAATCCCAACACTTTGGGAGGCCAAGGCAGGCAGATCATGAGGTCAGGAGTTCGAGACCAGCCTGGCCATTATGGTGAAACCCCATCTCTACTAAAAATACAAAAATTAGCTGGGTGTGGTGGCATGTGCCAGGAGTCTCAGATACTCAGGAGGCTGAGGCAGATCAATCACTTGAACCCGGGAGGCAGAGGTTGCAGTGAGCCAAGATCACACCACTGTGCTCCAGCATGGGTGACAGAGTGAGATTCCATCTCAAAAAAAAAAAAAGGTGCCCATTTTGCACGTGAGCCCTCTCTCTGGGGATCACTCTAAATGGGCTCATTCTCATTCCCTGGGTCTCAGCTCAAATGACCCTTTCTCAGAGTGGCTGCCAGAAAATCTATCCAAGTGGACTCCCGCATTTATTTTCTATCCCATCCCTTGGTTTATCTTTCCACAGCACTATCGCAATGCATAATTATTTTGTTTTTGTTTCTGTAAGTGTTTTTGTTTTTGTTTTGAGACAGGGTCTCGCTCTGTTGCCTAGGGTAGGATGCAGTGGCACAAACATGGTTTACTACAGCCTCGACCTCCTGGGCTCAAGCAGTCCTCCCACCTCAGCCTCCCGAGTAGCTGGGATCACAGGTATTCACCACGATACCCAGCAAACTTTTTAATCTTCTGTAGAGACAGGGTCTCACTATGTTGCCCAGGCTGGTCTTGAACTCCTGGACTTAAGTGATCCTCTTGCCCCAGCCTCCCAAAGGGCTGGGATTACAGGTGTGAGCCACGGCACCAGGCCCATAATTATTTTGTTTATTTGCTTATCCATTTGGTCTCTGTCTTCCCCAGAGCACTGTAAGCTTGAGGAGGACTGGGGTCATGTTTGTCCACGGTTGCGCCCCCAGCTCCTGAACATAGCCTGGAACAAACAGGTGCTCAACAAATACATGGTGACTACATTTTAACCCAATCACTCCTCTCCTAATAATTTATCCCAAGAAGTCAACTCAGAAGAAATTTTCAAAATAATATAGACACTGAGAGTCACCATAATCCAAAATGCTCAAAAAACAGCAGTCTTTAAGTGAGTGAATAATGGCATATCCACAAGGTAGCTACTACAGCCAGAGAAAATTATAAAGTATTAGAAAAATCTCCCAATAGAGAATATAAAATAATGGCACGTGATAAAGGAGGGATATAACATTATACAAATGGTACCTATATTTAAAAATGAGCATACACCTGTAATCAAAATCTAAGCACACATGGATCATTACAGGAAGGGAGGATGTGAAAACAAACAGGTGATGTGGAAGGCATATAGATCCAGGGATTTTTAAATAGTGCTTTTTATTTCTTTACAAGTTGATTTTCCAATAAACAAGCAATGTGGAGTTCTGCGAGACGACGACCAGACTGAGGATGAAAAGCTGCAGAATGTTTGGGCTGTAGGAGTTATGACAACCTCCTAGAGCTGCTGCACACTTACAGTGAAATCTTGGATTCAGAGGTACACAGCTCAAACCTAGGATAATGTTTGATCCATAGATTTAAGAATGATGATGACAATTACAATAAAAGCATAATGCTAATCATCATCACATTATAAGGATAAGAGAATGGGTTCCACCACACTACCTGTGTGACCTAGGGGAAAATACTTAATGTCTCCAAGCCTCAGTTTCCCCATAGGTTTAAAAAAAAAGACCATGTTATCTATCTTATCTAATCCTTATGAAGCTTCTTTAAATATAGTGAGCACTCAAACTACCGTCATCATCATCATCACCAAGCAGTAAGAATTGAGAGCAACAAAACTTCAGTCAGGCTTCATATTATTCTGTCCCATGATCTGGTTGATGCTGTGTCTTTATTGTTATTAACTGTGTGCAGGGAAAAGGGCTTTAATAGGCAAAGAAGTATAGAAAGAAATGAATCACGACTCATGCCTGTAATCCCAATGCTTTGGGAGGCCGAGGTGGGCAAATCACTTGAGGTCAAGAGTTTGAGACCCACCTGGCCAACATAGTGAAATCCCATCTCTACTAAAAACACAAACAATTAGCTGGGCGTGGTGGTGGTCACCTGTAATCCCAGCTACTTGGGAGGCTGAGGCAGGAGAATTGCTTGAACCCAAGAGGCGAAGGTTGCAGTGAGCCAAGATCATGCCACTGCACTCCAGCCTGGGTGACAGAGCAAGACTGTGT
>PVKP010027880.1:0-21578 GCA_004027715.1 Plecturocebus donacophilus | reverse complement strand
CCTAATGATGCATTTCTCAAGTATTCCCATCATTAAGTGATGTATGACTGTATTTCTTTTCTGTTTTTTGTTTGTTTGTTTTTTCAGACAGAGTCTGGCTCTGCTGCTCAGGCTGGAGTGCAGTGGCACAAACTTGGCTCACTGCAACTTCCGCCTCCCAGGTTCAAGCAATTCTCCTGCTCAGCCTCCCAAGTAGCTGGGATTACAGGTGCCTGCCACCATGCCCAGCTAATTTTTTTGTATTTTTAGTACAGATGGGGTTTCATCATATTGGCCAGGCTGGTTTCGAACTCCTGACCTCAAGTGATCCACCTGCCTCGGCCTCCCAAAGTGTGAGATTACAGGTGTGAACCACCAAGCCCAGCTGTCTTTTGTTTAATTCACCTAGTTTGTATTTTTTTCCTTTTCTGCCTTTAAAAAAGTTAATAATGTTTTGTTTATTATTCTGTTTTTCCCTCATTAACTTGTTATACATTCTCTTACTGGTTAACCTAGAAATCACACATGCACCCTTAACTTTTTACAATCTAAAAGAAATCATTACTTTTCCTACTTCTTAACAAACCTAGAATCTTAAAACACCTTAATTCCATTTATTTCCTTCCTTTTTCATTGCTTTCGTGCATTTTAATTGTATGTATATATTTTTTAATTCCATGGCACCTTACTATTCCTGCTTTGTACACATATTAATTTATACCTATGCACATATTTACTACTTGGGAGCTCTTTATTATTTTTATTAATAGGATTCTGTCTGGAATCATAACCATTTTCCTTCTAACTGAAGAGCCCTTTATTTTTATTTTTTAAATTTTTAATGAAAAAAGACAGGGTTTCACCATGTTGGTCAGGCTGGTCTTGAACTCCCGACCTCAGGTGATCTGCCCACCTTGGTCTCCCAGAGTGCTGGGATTACAGGTGTGAGCCACTGCGCCTGGCCTGAAGAGCCCTTTTTAGTGTTTCTCTTAATGCAGGGCTGCTCATGACTAAATCTGTCTATTTTTGTCTACAAATATATTTATTTAACAATTTTTTGTTATAGAATTCTAAGTTGCCTGGGTTTTTTTTTTTTTTATTTTAGCATTTTAAGGATCTTTTCTCCTTGTCTTTTTTATCTTTCTTTCTTTCTTTTTTTTTATAAGATGGGGTTTCACCATAATGGCCAGGCTGGTCTTGAACTCCTGACCTCAGGTGATCCACCCATCTTGGCCTCCCAAAGTGCTGGGATTACAGGTGTGAGCCACCGTGCCTGGCCATTTCTGAATATTTTAATTGACCTATCTTAGTTTTCTGCTGCATCTGCTTAGATGTTAAATTCATCCATTGAGTTCATTCAGTGACAGAATGTCCATTTGAATTTTTATACATGTTAATGTTACTGTTGAAATTATCCACCTTTTCATCTTTTTAAATGTTTCATATATTAATCAGTAAAAGCTTAAATTTTTTTTCATTCAGGAAGTTCCTATATTATTAAAGGCTTTTTCTGTCAATGCTAATATTTGAATCTCCTTTTATTGTGTGTTTTTTCCCTCTAGATTATCAGTCTATGGTTTTGTCTTTTTACATGCCTATTTTGAACTGAATTTCAGACATTATGTGTGTTATGTGTGCACACACACAGAGCCCAGATGATATTATTTTCACCAAAGATGGTTTCTCCTTTCGTGATTTTTCTTTAATTTCATATTTTGTAGAGCTAAGATATTGCTATGTTGCTCAGGCTGAAGTGCAGTGGTTATTTACAGGTGCAATCATAGCACAAAACAACCTTTAACTCCAGACCTCAAGGGATCTTCCAACCTCAGCCTCCTGAGTAGCTGGGACTATAGGCTTGCACCACCATTCCCAGCCCCTTCATGAAGAAGTTTAATACAATCAATAGGAGGCTTACACAATCATTGTAACTCCTAGAATATCAAATGACAGACCTACAGCACTGAAGTGGGTGGTTGTTAAGTTCTTAAGAGTGTCTCCTGAATTTGTGGTAAATCTCACAGACTTCTACGGAATCATGATCTGTAGCAGCATAAAAAATAGTTCTCTGGAAGCTCAACTAAAAGCCATCTTAAAATTCACATATGCCCAGTTATCTGCGTGTCCTTGTCTTTGTATAATAATGGGCTCATTTCTTTTTGACCTTTCAATACTCACATGATTGCCTCTTATTAGTAGATGTGCCAGACTAAGCTGGATAGGAAAGAGGATTCTGAGAAATGTAGCTCCTAGATTATCTGCAATGCAGAGAAACCCTTAAAACAGGGGTGTTTGTGATGCCAAGTTAACAACAAATAATCAGCATAAGAAAGCCATTTGATCCAATGTCACATTGGGGCAACAAATTTTTCTTCAGCATTTTCATCACAGAAACCATCTCAAATAAAATTTAGCATTAAAACACAAAGCAAAAAAAACAACTACAACCTGACAATCTGTCAGTGTAATTCAATTAGAATACCAAATTCCAAACCAAAAAGCTGTTATTTGAATTATTTTTGGTGCAATTTTCTTTTGAAATACTTAGGCCAGGTGCAGTGGCTCATGCCTGTACTCCTAGTACTTTGGAAGGCTGAGGCAGGCAGATAGATTGAGCCCAGGCGATCAAGACCAGCCTTGGCAACATGGTGAAACTGTCTCTACAAGAAATACAAAAATTAGCTGGGCATAGTGGTGCCTGCCTGTAATGGTGCCACTGCACTCTGGCCTGAGTGACAGAGTGAAAAACTGTCTCAAAAAGAGGAAAGAAGGGAGGAAGAGAGGGAGGAAGGGAGGGAGGGAGGAAAAGAAGGAAGGAAGGAAGGAAGGAAGGAAGGAGGGAGGGAGGGAGGGAGGGAGGGAAGGAAAGAAGGAAGGAAGGAAGGAAGGAAGGAAGGAAGGAAGGAAGGAAGGAAGGAAGGAAGGAAAATACTTGGCTTTGGTTGAATATTCTTTGTAATCCAGCTGGTAAGAGGTAGTTGAAAGCAAATATGCATGTAATACATATTTCTTATTTCTCTATGTTTTTATGTGGACCAGTCTGCTGGTACTACAATTGTGAAATAACAGTGGGCCAACCAAGATTTATACAGTTGCTTTCAATAACTTATTGGGAAATTCACCTAATAAAGTTGGATGAACATGCTACTGCTTTAGAGCAATGGCTGAACTTCCATTAGTTGTTTTATTTTTATTTTTGTTTTGTTTTGTTTTGTTTTTGTGTTGAGGCAGTGTCTCTCCCTGTCACCCAGGCTGGAGCGCTGCAGTGTGATCATGGTGCTCTGCAACCTCAACCTCTCAGGCCCAGGTGATCCAACCACCTCAGTCGCTTGAGTAGCTGGAACCACAGATATACACCAACACACCTGGCTAGTTTGTTTTTTGTAGAGATGGGGTCTTACTATATTGCCCAGGCTAATCTCAAATTCCTGAGCTCAAGCAATCTGACTGCATTGGTCTTCCAAAGTGCCGGAATTAAAGACGTGAGGCACCGTGCCCAGCCCTGAACTTCAAGGTTTTTTTTTTTCTTTCTTTTTTTAAAATAGGGTTTCACCATGTTGGCCTCAGGTGATCTGCCTGCTTCAGCCTCCTGCAGTGCTGGGATTACAGGTGTGAGCCACTGGGCCCGGCTAAACTTCAAGTTTTTCAAAAGAAGATAGGATTTTCCAGTGATCAGATCTTTTTTTTTCTTTTTCTGAGATGGAGTCTTGCTCTGTTGTCTAGGCAAGAGTGCAGTTGCACAATCTTGGTTCACTGCAACCTCCACCTCCCTGGTTCAAGTGATTCTCCTGCCTCAGCCTCCCAAGTAACTGGGACTACAGGCACGTGCCACCATGCCCAGCTAATTTTTGTATTTTTAGTAGCGACGGAGTTTCACCATGCTGGCCAGGCTGGTCTCGAACTCCTGACCTCAGGTGATCCACCCACCTCTGCCTCCCAAAGTGCTGGGATTACAGGCATGAGCCACTGTACCTCACTGGAATTTTTAAATTTTATGTAGAAATGGGTCTCATGGCTGGTCGCAGTGGCTCACACCCATAATCCCAACACTTTGGAAGGCTGAGGTGGGCAGATCACGAGGTCAGGAGATCGAGAACAGCCTGGTCAACATGGTGAAAGCCCATCTCTACTAAAAATACAAAAAATAGTTGGGTGTGGTGGCAGGCACCTATAATCCCAGCTACAAGGGAGGCTGAGGCAGAAGAATCATTTGAACCCTGGAGGCAGAGGTTACAGTGAGCTGAGATCACACCACTGTACCCCAGCCTGGGCGACAGGGTGAGACCCCGTCTCAAAAACAAAAAGAAAGAAAGGGAGTCTCACTATATTGCCCAGGCTGGTCTTAAACTTCTGAACTCAAATGATCCTCCTACTTCGGCCTCCCAAAGTGCTGGGATTACAGAAGTAAGTCACTGACCCTGGCTATTTGTATGTTTTCTGTGTGCCTATTACTAGCTCCTAGACACTTCAAAGTGACTTTCAACTTTGTTCTCTTTCAACTTTGTTCTCTTTCTCCTTCTCTTCCTTTTTAAAAAATTGTTGTTGTTGTTGTTGAAATGGAGTCTCACTCTGTTGCCCAGGCTGGTGTGCAGTGGTGCCATCTTGGTTCACTGCAACCTCCACCTCCCAGATTCAAGCAATTCTCCTGTCTCAACCTCTGAGTAGCTGGGATTACAGGCATGCACTACCACGCCCAACTAATTTTTCAATTTTTTTTTTTCTTTTTTTTGAGTTGGAGTTTCACTCTTGTTACCCAGGCTGGAGTGCAATGGCACAATCTCGGCTCACTGCAACCTCTGCCTCCTGGGTTCAAGCAATTCTCCTGCCTCAGCCTCCTGAGTAGCTGGGATTACAGGCGTGAGCCACCGTGCCCAGCTAATTTTTGTATTTTTAGTAGAAATGGGGTTTCACCATGTTGACCAGGATGGTCTCGATCTCTTGACCTCGTGATCCACCCGCCTCAGCCTCCCAAAGTGCTGGGATTATAGGCATGAGCCACCATGCCTGGCCCCAATTTTTGTATTTTTAGTAGAGATGGGGTTTCATCATGTTGGCCAGGCTGGTCTCAAACTCCTAACCTCAAATGATCTGCCTGACTCCCTCCCTTTCTTTTCTTTCCTTTTTTTTTTTGAGATGGGGTCTTGCTCTGTCGCCCAAGCTTGGAGTGCAGTGGTGCAATCTCGGCTCACTGCAACCTCTGCCTTCTGGGTTAAAGCAATTCTCCTGCCTCAGCCTCCCGAGTAGCTGGGACTACAGGTTCATACCACCATGCCCAGCTAATTTTTGTATTCTTGAGACGGGGTTTCACCATGTTGGCCAGGCTGGTTTTAAACTCCTGACCTCATGGTCCGCCCACCTCAGCCTCCCAAAGTGCTGGGATTAACAGGTGTGGAAGTCACTGCGCCTGGCCCCTCCCTTTAATTTCTATACCCACTCCCATTCCTTTCTCCCCTATGCCAGGTAACCATTCTATGGTGTTAATATATAAAATTGTTATGAGTTCTTGCATAAAGTGAATTGTTAGTTGTGATATTTCAATTAATATAAGTGGTTTTCCCCACACATGCATTCTTACTGCTTTCATTCGGCACTGTTTTTTGATTGAGCCATGTGGTTTCATGTACATCTAGTCTGTGGTTTGTAACTGTTGTTACTTCATTGTGTACATCCACCACTTTACGTGTCTCCAGGGGTAGATATCTAGGTTGTATCCATCCCCTTGATATCAAAAATAATTCCCAATAATGGACCTTTATGAAAATCTCTCTGCGATATTACATAGAGCAGCGCAATTGCTAGGTCAGAGGGTAGGCAAACACATATGTTCTTGCTCTCCAGAACAGGTGCATCCATTTCCACTTTCATCAGCTGTGCAGGAGGGTTTCTACAGGCCCACATGCCTCCAACATTTGGTGTCATTCAATTTTACAATATTTGTAATTCTAAATAGTATAAAGTGACCATTATTAATTTTCATTTCCTTATTTTATTTTTTGAGACAGGGTCTCGCTTTATTGCCTAGGTTGGCGTGCAGGGGCTTGATCATGGTTCACCATAGCCTCAACACCCTGGGCTTAAGCAATTCTCCCACCTCAATCTCTTAAGTAGCTGGGACCACAGACACACACCACTATGTCCGGCTAATCTTTGTATTTTTTGTATTGATGGGTTTTAACATGTTGCCCAGGCTGGTCTTGAACTCAAGCAATCTTCCCACCTTGGCCTCCCAAAAAGCAGGAATTATAGGCGTGAGCCACCATACACAGCCTCTCCAGCACTTTCTTCTATTAAATGTATAGTTTTAATCTTTTGCCATTTAATATATTTGGAGTATACCTTTGTGATACTAAGGCATCTAACTTCAGCTGAGCACAGTGGCTCATGCTTGTAATACTAGCATTTTGGGAGGCTGAGGCAGGTGGATTTGAGGTCAGGAGGTTGAGACCAGCCTGGCCAACATGGCAAAACCCCGTCTCTACTAAAAATACAACCATTAGGCTGGGTGCCGCGACTCACACCTGTAATCCTGTAATCCCAGCACTTTGGGAGGCCGATGTGGGTGAATCACCTGAGGTCAGGAGTTCAAGAACAGCCTGGCAATCGTGGTGAAACCCCGTATCTACTAAAAATACAAAAATTAGCCTGGCCTGGTGGTGCGTGCCTGCAATCACAGCTACTTGGGAGGCTGAGGCAGGAGAATCGATTGAACCCAGGAGGTGAAGTTTGCAGTGAGCTGAGACTTCACCATTGCATTCCAGCCTGGGCAACAAGAGCAAAACTCGTTTCAAAAAACAAAAACAAAAAATTAGTTGGGTGTAGTGGCAGGCACCTATAATCCCGGCTACTTGGGAGGCTGAGGCAGAACTGCTTGAACTCAGTAGGGGCGGAAGCTGCAGTGAGCTGAGATCACGCTGCTGCACTCCAGCCTGGGCCAAAGAACGCAACTCTGTCTAAATAAATAAAAAATAAAGAAAAGAAAAAAAGAAGAGATCTAGTTTCATTTTTCTCTAGCAAGCCAGTATCCTCAACACCATTTAATAAAAACTCTTCCTTTTCCATGGCGTCATCTTTGTAAATATTAAATTGCCATGTATCCATGGGTCGTCTCTGGACTCTTAATTTGCACTATTCTTAGGCCATGTCACAGTTTTTACTACTATGATTTTGTAGAATGTCTTAGCGTTAGGTAGGGAAAATCATTTCTTTCAGGGGAGCAGACTTTTACTCTTGCTGCCCAGGCTAGGGTGCAATGGCACAATCTCGGTGCACTGCAACCTCCACCTCCTGGGTTCAAGCAAGTCTCCTGCCTCAGGCCCCAAGTAGCTGGGATTATATGCGTGTGCCACCGTGCCCAGCTAATTTTTATATTTTTAGTAGAAATAATGTTTCACCATATTGGCCAGGCTGGTGTCTACCTCCTGACCTAAGACGATCCACCCGCCTCTGCCTTCCAAAGTGCTGGGATTACAGGCATGAGCCACCGCGCTTGGCCTGATTTCTCCTTTCTAAGTTCACTTCTTTGTCATCCTTATTCTTCCATACAAATTTTAAAGTAAACTTGAGTTCGTCAAAAAATCCAACTGGAATTTTGATTGGGATTAATGTAATCTGCTTTTTCACATTAAATTTAGAATGTTCACTTTTATAGTATTGTCATCTCACTGGAAGCACAGAATGTTCCTTAGATCATTTTCTGTCTTCATTAGAGTTTTAAAGCTTTCTTCAAATAGACCTAGTGTATCCTTGGTTGATTCCCTGATGTTTTACATTTTCATACCTATTGCGAAATTATATGCTTTGGATTTTCATTGGCTGATCTTATTTATACTGGCGACCTTGACAAATCCCTTAGGAGTTAGAAGTTTGTTGATTGTTGAATTTTTTAGGTAGATATCATTGGAAAAGGAGAGGTTTTATCTTCTCTTCCAATCCTTAGACACTGTAATTGTTTTTCTTACAGTATTAACCAGGATCCATACTATGATGATAAGCCTCCTCAGTGAGTCGTGTACTCAGAAGGAATGCATTTAATCTAATATTTCTTCACTAAGTATAATGGTTACTGTAGGTTTGGGTTTTTGTTTTGAGACACAGTCCCTCTGTCACCCTGGCTGGAGTGCAGCAGCGAGATTATGGCTCACTGGCGCCTCCCACCTGAGCCTCCCAAGTAACTGGGACTACAGGAACACGCCAACATGCCTGGCTAAATTTTTGTATATCTATTTTTAATTTTTGTAGAGACAGGATTTTGCTATGTTGCCTAGTCTGGTCTCAAACTCCTGTGCTGAAGCAGTCTGCCTGCCTTGGCCTTCTAACGTGCTGGGATTACAGGTGTGAGCCAGCACACCTGGTCCCTGCTATAGGTTTTTATTACATAAACTTTCAGCAGGTTAAAGTACTGTATTGCTAACTTGGCCAGGTGTGGTGGCACGCACCTGTAGTCCCAGCTACTCAGGAGGCTGAGGCAGGAGAAGTGCTTGAACCCACGAGGTAGAGGTTACAGTAAGGCGATATCACACCACTGAAGTCCTGGACATCAGAGTGAAACTCTGTCTCTGACACACACACACACACACACACTCTATTGCTAACTTGATGTTTATTTTCATAAATAGTTGTAAAACTTTCCCATGTTTCTCTGTATCAATTAAGATAATTTGGTTTTTTTCCCTTTGTCCATTATTATCACAGATTTTCCTATTTTGAGTCATGCTGGTATTCCTCAGACAAAATCTACCTGGTCACGTTTTTTTTGGTCACTGAATTTTTTTTTTTTTTAGACTGAGTCTCGCCACCTCAGCTCACTGCAACCTTAGCCTTTCGGGTTCAAGTGACCCTCCAGTCTCGGTCTCCTGAGTAGCCGAGATTACAGGCAACTGCCACCATGCCCAGCTAATTTTTGTATTTTCAGTAGAGATGGGGTTTCACCATGTTGGTCAGGCTGGTCTCGAACTCCTGACCTCATGATCCACTCACTTTGGCCTTCCAAAGTGCTGGGATTACCAGTGAGGGCCACCACGCCTGGCCTGGTCACTGAGTATTTTTAACTGTGAAAACATATTGATAAGCAAAATGGAACTACTTTCATTTTTATCTGGTTTTGGGATCAACATTACATCAGCCTTATAAGTCATTAAGATAGCTGCCCTGGGCCAAGCACAGTGGCTCATGCCTGTAATCCCAGCACTTTGGGGCCGAGACAGGTGGATCACGAGGTCAGGACTTCAAGACCAGCCTGACGAAGATGGTGAAACCCCATCTCTACGAAAAATACAAAAATTAGCTGGGTGTGGTGGCGGGCGCCTGTAATCCCAGCTACTCGGGGGGCTGAAGCAGGGAACTGCTTGAACCTGGAAAGCAGAAGTTGCAGTGAGTCGAGATTATGCCACTGTACTCCAGCCTGGGCGACAGAGCAAGACTGTCTCAAAAAAAAAAAAAAATAGATAGCTGCCTTGGCTCTTGTTTCCTATTTGGTTATCTTTTTTGTATTTGGTAACAGCTTTTACTGAGCTAGAATTCACATACTACACAATTCATTTATTTAAAGTGTACAATTCAGTGATTGTGAGTATATTCATAGTTGTATAACTATCATCACAGTCACTTTTAGAACCTCCCTCCCAAAGAAATCTCGAACTCTTCAGTTATCACCAACCAATCATCCCATCTTTCCCTCTCCTCCCAGCCCACAGTAACCTCTGACACATTCTCTCTCTATAGATTTCACTAATTTGGCCATTTCGTACAAACGGAATCATTCAATATATGTTTTTTTGTGGCTATTTTTACTTGGCATGTTTTCAGGATTCATCCAAGTTGTAGCATGTATTAATATCAGTATTTTGGGGCCAGGGTTAGTGACTCATGCCTGTAATCTCAGCACTTTGGGAGGCCAAGGCGAGTAGATCACTTGAGGTTAGGAGTTGGAGACCAGCTTGGACAACATGGTGAGATCCTGTCTTTAATAAAAATACAAAAATTTGCCAGGTGTGGTGGCGCCTGCCTGTAATCCCAGCTACTTGGGAGCCTGAGGTAGAATTGCTTGAACTTGGGAGGCAAAGGTTACAGTGAGCTGAGATCACACCACTGCATTCCAGCCTAAGAGACAGTGAGATTCTGTCTCAAAAAAAAAACACCATTCCTTTTTATGGCTGAGTAATATTCCACTGAATGGATACACCACATTGTTTATCCATTCATCTGACGAACTACCTTTTAGCTAGGATGAATGTTACTATGAAACATTCACGTACAAGTTTTGTGTGGACGTATGTTTTCTTCTGGGCATATACCTAGGAGTAGAATTGCTGGTTCAGATGGCAATGTATAATTTCCTGAGGAACTTCTAGACTGTTTTCCAAAGCAGCTCCATCATTTTACATTCCCACCAGCAATGTACAAAGGTTCTAATTTCTTCAAATCCTCAGAAGACACTATTTTTATTCATATTACAGCCATCTTAATGGGTGCAGTATCTCTGCATGTGCATACTGGTCATTTGTATATCTTTGGAGAAATGTCTATTCAGATCCTTTAATCAATTTAAAAATTGGGTTGTCATATATATGCACATATATATATATATATATATATTTTTTTTAAGACAGGGTTTCACCATGTTGGCCAGGATGGTCTCGATCTCTTGACCTTGTAATCCACCCGCCTCAGCCTCCCAAAGTGCTGGGATTACAGGCATGAGGCACCGTGCCCAGCTTCAATATTGAGTTTTAAGATTTATTCTTATGTTCTGCATACAAGTTCCTTATTTAATATATGATTTGCCAACACTTTCTCTCATTCTATGGGTTAGTATTGTACGGGTTGGTGAAATTACTTTTGCACCAACCTGATATATCTTTTTGAGGGTCTATTAGGTGGTGAGTTAAACCCACTTCTACTATTTACACTATTCTCCTCATGGTCAAATGCACTGGGTAACCTGTAAGTTCATTTTTCTCCCTGGACATCTCCCTCCTGATATCCTCGGTCCTGCTCCAGTCTCGACGGAATACTCTATAGTTGTGCTGCAAAGCTGTTATCTTGGTTCACTGATTTTTGCCATCTCTGCTCTTCCTTGATTTACTCTCTTAATTTCTGTGGAGTATATCCTTCAGCAGCCTTTGAAAAAAAATGGCATGGGGAGTAAAGTTTGAGATCTTGTATGCCTGCAATGTTTTTAACTTCACATGTGGAGACAGCCTGCCTGGTCACAGAATTATTATTCCCTGGGTTTAGCCAAGGAGAGTTTGGTTACAAATGGATAATTTGTTAGCTATACCAATTTGGTTCCTGAGGTTCAGAGAGCAACTAGGTAATGGTCATTTGACAACAGATGTCTCAAAAAATTTACCACCCATTTGCTGAGTGAGTTTGGAGAGTATTAATTCAAATAGAAATCTGTCCTCAGAACTCTGAAGTCATTGATCCACCATCTTTTGTCAACCAGATTTGCTAATGAGAAGTCTAACACAAATGTAAATTGGTTCCTAAGTGGTTTTTTCCCCCAGACACTTGCAGGATTTTCCAATTACTCTAGAGGTTCTGAAACTTGACAGTGCTATGCCTTGATGTGCATCCTTTTCATTCACTACACTTCACACTCTGTTGTCCCTTTCAATCTAAAGAGTAAAGTTCTGGCATAGCCACTGTATTAGTCCGTTTTCACACACTATAAAGAATAGCCCAAGTCTGGGTACTTTATAAAGGAAAGAGGTTTAATTGACTCGGAGTTCAGCATGACTGGGGAGGCCTCAGGAAACTTACAATTATGGGGGATGGAAAAGTGGGGAAGCAAAGCATCTTCTTCACAAGGCTCCAGGAGAAAGAGTGAAGAGTGAAGGGAGCAGAGCCCTTTATAAAACCATCAGGTCTTGTGAGAACTTGCCCACGATCACAAAAACAGCACAGGGGAAACCACCCCCATGTTCCAATCACTACCCACCAGGTCTCTTCCTAGATACATGGGGATTATGGGGATTACAATTCGAGATGAGATTTGGGTGGGGACACAGACAAACCATATCAGCCATTTATGTTATTTCTAATAACCCACTGCCCCATTTCATTTCTTTATTCTTTTAACGTTTTTCACTTTCTAAAACTGTTAGTCTGGTTTTAGACCCCTATGTTTATCTTCTGTGGCTTTCATCTTTTCTCTCACTTTGTCTCTTTCCGTTCTACTTTCAGAATATTTTCTCACTCAAATCTTCCAAGACTATTAATTATTTTGAATTTTAAATATTTTTATTTTAATAAGCCCTATTGTTTTGATATTCACTTCCAATTGTTTTATGAATGTGATTTTTCCAGAAATCTTTCAAACTAGTTTCTGCATTTACTACATAGCATGCTTATATTTTAAAAATACTGAAAAACACAGTCCATTTTCATGTTTTTAAATGTTTATGTAGTACTCCATCAAAACATCAATGTGCTGAACAATTTAAGCAGCATGAAGCATCATCAGATGTTTTTGTTTCTTCCCCCCTCACTTCCCCGCCCCACTCAGATCTGTTTTTGATGTTTAGCCTACAAGTAGCAAGAAGGATGAACTGAAGCAGACTAGAGATTGAGTTTGTAGTCCAGATGAGAAATAATGAACGTCTTCTCTAAGGTCATAGCGGTGAGGTAAAGACAAAAGGATAGCTGACAGATGTTAGGAGGTTAAGTGCCATAGGACGTGGTGAAAAACTGGTTAGAGAAGAGGGACGAGAGAAGTCCAGGTTATCCTCAGATTTATGGTTTGGAAAACAGGAAGAATAGGAATTTCTCCCAGTCAAGTCCTATTATAAATATTTTCATTTTTGTATTTTACTTTGAGTCTCAATTTAGCAGAATAATATCCTTTCAATCAGCAAAACACCTGATTACTACTTACTAATATTAAAGATGCAAATATTTACTAAACATATTTTTCTCCTTTTAGATGCCTATCATATTATTTCTTAAAAAGTTTAATTATATTTACTCATTAAAATATTTAAATACTCCAGTGTAATATATTAGGTATATTAAACATATAGATGCTCCTCAAATGAAGAATATAGTCTGATCTGGCTTTATACACAATAAAGACAATTTAAAATGTAAAAAACTGGGCTTAAAAAATGCAGCCAACCACCTGTTTTATTAAATTTTAACAGGTATCTCCTTCTAAAAAATCCTTATCAGAGCTATTTCTTTAAACCCAACATTTACTACCTTAAATGAGTTTTTTAAATGAGAAATTTTACTTTCAACTCACTGATTTTATACTTAGAGGCTTTAAAATTTTCTAGAATATGTGAAGACCTGAATTAAACCATTCTCACCGTATTTTTCCAGGATTGCTTGCTAACTGGCTTATTTTTACATAAAGCTTTAAACATGTCTACCATGGATAGTAAACAAGAAGGATTACTTGAAACTATAAAACCTACCAAACCAAGTGCCAATGGATTATCACTGCTTTTTCCTTCTTTTATAAGAATCATTACTATGAACTCGTACTCGTTGGTGCACAGAGGATGCTATTTTCATGCTCTCTTTCTTTGTAAAGGTCTTCTCTACAGCTCCAGGTTTCCAAAGTAACAACTGTGCATCTTCTCCTCCAGTCAACAAAGAATCATCTTGCACATTCCAACAGAAAGAACGGACTGTAGCAGCATGCCCTCCCTGAAGGCTAGTCACATGGGTCAGTCCTGACATGGTACAGTTCATCAAGTGAATCCTTCCTTTGTTTGTTCCTCCAATAACATGCAATGTATCTGTCTTTTCATCATACAGGCCACCAATCAAATAGTCCAAAGTATCTTCTTTCATGTTAACTACTTCTCTCACATCCTGAATGTTCAAACGTGTAAATGGTTCATCAGTATCCAGATGATTAAGATCCCACCAATAAAATCCTTCATCATGTGTCATGCAGTAAATCTGTTTATAATCTTTCCCAGACCAACCAATACAGCTTACTGATGAAACCGAGTTACAGGTTGTAACCAGTGCATCCTCTTCATTATCAACATTAATATCAAATACATTTACCAGGCCATCAGATGATCCTGAGACTACCATGTTGGAATTGCCGGGATGGAAACGTACTTGAGTGACATCATCACTATGTGTCTCTGAATATGCACCAAGTGGGTCTTTAGTTGTAGATAAATCCTGAGAATTCATCCTTGCATCCCAAAACACCAACAATGCATCATCATCAACTTTTTCTGTACCAGCACAAATAATATGATCATTACAATTAACATCAAAACTGATAAAAATATTGGAAGGGTAACCCTTGAAGAGCTGAACAGGTTTTTCTCTGGCTACTCGAGCATCCCAACATTTTACAGTGCCATCAGTACATGCTGAATATATACTGTCACAAGAATTTGCAAATTTGACTCCATTAAGAAGTCCAGGATGTCCACTAAATTCTCGTAGTACATTTAACCTTTCTTTATCATATATTCGGATTGATCCATTAGAACATAAAACAGCAACCAGGTTTTCCTTTCCTGCTTGCACGGTCTTTGATGTGTCTATACCAAGAAGGTAAGTGGGCTCTCTGGTTCCTGAGGAACATTTAACAATGTGTAGATTAGCAAACTGTTCCTCAATCTTTTCCATATCAATAGTAGCATCCAAGGGTAGTAAAACTCTGTAAAAAAAAAAAAAATAGTAATTTAAAAATTAATGTTTAATAATGGAGATATATAAAAAAATTTAACTTGAAGCTTCCCTAAAACTGCAATTAAATCAGGAACATCTTCCTCTGAGGGCCTGCATGAATCAATCAATAGAAATGTATTCTAATACTCTAATCATTTCCTTACTGTGATCTAATTAAAACTCAGTTGCCTTCTAATTCAATCACTTTTTAATACTGAATTTACTGCCAGGAGTAATGGCTCACATCTGTAATCTCAACACTTTGGGAGGCTGACGTAGGAGGATTGATTCCTTGAGGCCAGGAGTTAGAGACCAGCCTGAGCAACATAAGAGACTCCCGTCTCTACAAAAAAAAATAAATTAACTGGGCATGGTGGCCTATGTCTGCAGTCCTAGCTGCTCAGATGGCAGAGGTAGGAGGATTGCTTGAGACCAGGAAGTTGAGACTACAGTGATCCATGATCATGCTGCTGTACTCCAGCCTGGGGAATAAAGTGAGACCCTGTCTCAAAAAAGAAAAAAAAAAATGCTGAATTTACTACATATATTTTATGCTAGTAAGAGAATTAAAAACATGTACATATACCACCCAGTAGTTCCTTTTAGCTCAAACCCAATTACTGGTTCTACTCAAGTCATCGTCAGCACTGGTAAGGATCTCCACTTTGGAATAATCTTCTCCTGGCCCCAGCTGCCTTACACAACTTTAGAATTTAAATATAGACATGTAGGCAAAAATAAAAAATAAAAAATGGTTTCCTAAAAATATTCATGCCTTAATCCCTGGAATCTGTGACTATGTTAGGTTACAAAGGAAAATTGAGGTTGCACATAGAATTAAGGTTGCTAATCAGCCTGATTTAAGACTAACCTTAAAATAGGGAGATTATCCTAGATTATCTGTTATCACCCTGGACCAAGATAATAACAAATGTCTTTAAAAGTGAAAGAGAGAGGCAGAAGAGTCAGAGAAGAGGTTCCTATAGAAGAAAGGCACAGAGAGATACAATGTTGCTGGTTTTGAAGACAAAGGCCACAAACCAAGGAACCCAGGATGGTCTCTAGAAACTAAAAAGCAAAAAAACATTTTCCTCTAAGCCTCCAAATGGAAATGCAGCCCTGTTGACATCTTAATTTTAGTCCAGTGACATCCATTTTGGACTTCAGACCTCCGGAACTGTAAGATAGTAAACCTGTGTTATTTCAAACAACTAAGGTTGTAGTAATTTGTTATAGCAGCAATAGGAAATGAATGCAACAGAGGTTCCCAGTAAAGAATCACGGAGAAGTGCTTCTAAGGCAGTAGCAGCTTGCGACAGTAGAACTGGGATTTGAACCTCGGCATTCTGGCTTCAGGCTTCAGGGACCATGCTCTAAACCACCATACTAGATTGCCTCTCCAGGGTAAGCTGTATGGAGGGCAAGTTCAAGGCCAGAAAAACATGCATGCCTATTAACATTATAATAAATTATTCTACAGTGCTTTTTCATCAATGAATATTCTTTCTAGCCTGACTAACAAATTCATTGTCATTCTTAAGATGAAATGTTTTTTCTGTTGCTTTAGTGGTATCTTCTTAAGCATCTGTCTTTTCATCTTTAAAAGGAGAAATGAGTACTAACTCAAAAACTGTTGGGAGGATTAACTAATGCATGGAATGTTTCTGCACAATGCCTGGCATATCAGAGTACATACTCAATAGATGTAATAGGCTGAGTGAGGTGGCTCACATTTTGAGACCAGCCTGGCCAACATGGTACAATCCCATCTCTACTAAAAATACGAAAATTAACCGGGTGTTGTGGTGCATGCCTATAATCCCAGCTACTTGGGAGGCTGAGGCAGGAGAACTGCTGGATGCAGAGGTTGCATTAAGCCAAGGTCACGTCACTGCACTCCAGCTTGAGCAACAGAGTGAGATTCTGTCTCAATTAAAAAAAAAAAAAGATGGCTGGGCAGGGTGGCTCACACCAGAAATACCAGCACTTTGGTAGGCTGAGGTGGACAGATCACCTGAGGTTGGGAGTTAGTAGACACCAGCCTGACTAACATGGAGAAACCCCATCTTGACTAAAAATACAAAATTAGTCAGGCATGGTGGCGTACACCCAGAAACTCGGGAGGATGAGGTAGGAGTGCAATGGCTGAGATCGTGCCATTGCACTCCAGCCTGGGCAACAAGAACAAAACTCCATCTCAAAAAAAAAAAAGAAAAGAAAAGAAAGGTCATATAAAAATGACCAGTGTCCAGGTCAAAACTCCCATACTGATCTCAGTAGTGGGATCGCACCTGTGAATAACCACTGCACTCCAGCCTGGGCAAGATAGCGAGACCCCCATCTCTAAAAAAAAAAAATTATCAATGTCACCAGGACTGGTATCACTAATATCATATGAGGGAGAATTTAGATTAGAGAGCTCCAAAGAGCACAATTACATCAAACAGCAAAAAATATTAATAAGTTGAATTTGGGTTTAAAAGAGAAATAAGCATTCCCCCCAACTTTTGATTTTCAAGTTATTTATATTTTCCTTTGGAGATGGCATCAGAGCTCAATAATTTTCTTTTCTTTTCTTCTTTTTTTTTTTTTTGAGACAAAGTCTCGCTCTGTCGCCCAGGCTGGAGTGCAGTGGCATGATCTCGGGTCACTGCAACCTCCACTTCCCGGGTTCAAGCAATTCTCTTGCCTCAGCCTCCTGAGTAGCTGGGATTACAAGCACGTGCCACCATGCCAAGCTAATTTTTGTATTTTTAGTAAAGACAGGGTTTCAGCATGTTGGTCAGGCTGGTCTCGAGCTCCTGACCTCATGATCCACCCACCCTGGCCTCCCAAAGTGCTGGGATTACAGATGTGAGCAACCGTGCCCGGCAGCTCATTAATTTTCAACATTTAAAAGTGCACACACACAAAAAGCTGAAAGAATAGTCCAATGTACACACACAGAGCCATTCACCTCCTAGGTTCACTAACTGTTACCTTCTTTCCACATTTGCTTTCTCTGTCTACACACACACACACACACACACACACACACCAATGCTTTTTAAAAATGAATGCTTTGATGAGAGTTAGCTGCAGACAAAATATCATTCTATTCCTAAACACTTCAGCATAATAGCATCTCTCCAATCTTCTGTTTTTCAGGACATGGAATTTTTTCAATATCCTATACAGCAATAACTTTCATCCAAAGAGTTCAGCATCTATTGATTGTCCTTGCCCAAATCAATGATTATACTGGAATCTGCAAAAGAGTGGTTTTCTAAATGCACCTGTAAAATGCAAAAATGCAAAAATGAGTCAGGTGTGGTAGTGCGTGCCTGTAGCTCCAGCTACTCGGGAGGATTACTTGAGCTTGGGAGGTGGAGATTGCAATGAGCCAAGATAATGCCAATGCACTCTAGCCAGGACAACAGGGCAATACCCTGTTCTCAAAAAAAAAAAACCAAACAAACAAAATTTAAAATGTTTAATGACGAAGTACTTCCAATGTACAAAGGTGTAGAAAAAAGTGTAACAGACACCCAAATGTGTCCTACCCGTACTTAACAAATACACTTTTTTACTGTATCTGCCTCAGTTTAACGAAATGGAACATTACAGACACAAGTAAAACTTCACTCCAATCATTAAGAATTTAGAATAATGGCACATTTATATGTATCTTTCTTGCGATTTGCTCTTTTCACTCAATATAATTTTTGAGAAGTCCTGTTTTAGTGGTGAACTTACTACCTGACTCTTTCTTATTTGTTAATAAGTGGTTGCTGAATACATTAATGCATATTGATTCAACTTTCACATTTTAAAATCACCACATAAGGATGCTGCGGTCAAAAACAGACCACATTTATGATAGTTAAGATTATAGGCAGGTTGTGGTGGCTCACACCTGTAATCCCAGCACTTTGGGAGGCCAAGGTGGGTGGATCACCTGAGGTCTGGAGTTCAAGACCAGCCTAGCCAACATGGTGAAACCTCATCTCTACTAAAAATACAAAAAATTAGCTGGGCATGGTGGCGGGCACCTGTAATCCCAGCTACTCGGGAGCTGAGGCAGGAGAATCGCTTGAACATGGGTGGTGGAGATTGCAGTGAGCCAAGATTATTGTGCCATTCATTGCATTCCAGCCTGGGCAACAAGAATGAAACTCTGTCTGAAAAAAATGGATTACAATGCAGACCAGGTGCGGTAAATCACGTGTGTAATCCCAGCACTTTGGGAGGGGGAGGCGGGCAGATCACTTTAGCCTAGGAGTTTGAAACTAGCCTGAGCAACATTAGGAAACCCTGTCTCTACACAAAAAAAATACAAATATTAGCCAGGCATAATGATGCATGCCTGTAGTCCTATCTGCTCAGGAGGCTGAGGCAAGGGATTGCTCGAGCCCGGGAGGCTGAGGCTGCAGGGAGCTGTGTTTGCACCACTGCACTCCAGCCTTGGTGACAGAGTGAGACCCTGTCTCAAAATATGTGTGTATATATATGTAACAGAGCTGGGAAATCTCCATTATATAATTGTGGCCCCTGCAAATTCATGGCACAATGCATTACTCATGTGTCTGTGGTGATGCTGGTGTAAACAAACCTACTGCACTGCCAGTCATATAAAAGTATAGCACATACAATTATGTAAAGCACATAATACTTCATAAAGACAATAAAGGACTATGCTACTGGTTTATGTTACTGGTTTAAAAGTCTAATACTACTTTTTTTTTTTTTTTTTAAGAGTCAAGGTTTCACCATGTTGGCCAGGCTAGTCTACAACTCTTGACCTCAGGTGATCTGCCTGCCTCAGCCTCCCAAAGTCCTGGGATTACAGGCGTGAACCACCGTGCCTGGCCACTTCTTTTTTTTTTTTTTTTGAGACAGAGTCTCGTTCTGTTGCCCAGGCTGGTCTTGAATTCCTGACCTCAGGTGATCCACCCACTCCAGCCCCACAAAGAGCTGGGATTACAGGTGTGAGTCACCGCGCCTGGCAAGACTATACTTTTTTTTTTTTTTTGAGACGGAGTCTCACTCTGTCATCCAGGCTGGAGTGCACTGGCGCAATCTTGGCTCACGGAAACCTCCTCCTCCTGGGTTCCAGTGATTCTCCTGCCTCAGCTGGGATTACAGGCACATGCCACCACACCTGGCTACTTTTTGTATTTTTTAGTAGAGACAGGGTTTCACCATATTGGCCAGGCTGGTCTCAAACTCCTGACCTCCTGATCTGCCCGCCTAGGCCTCCCAAAGTGCTGGGATTACAGGCATGAGCCACTGTGCCCAGCCGACTATACTTTTAGTCATTATCTTAGAGTGTACTTTTTCTATTTATTAAGAGGAAGTCAACTATAAAACAGCCTCAGGCAAGTTCTTCAAAGGGTATTCCAGAAGGCACTGTTCTCATAGAAAATGACAACTCCATGTGTGTTATTGCTCCTAAAAACCTTCCAGTGGGACAAGACATGGCGTAGAAGACCACAAAACTGATGATCCAAACCCTGTGTGCGCCTAGGCTAATGTATGTGTCTTTTTTTTTTTTTTTGAGGCAGGGTCTTTTTTCATCACCCAGTGCAGTAGGGCCATCATGGCTCACAGCAGCCTCAACCTCCCAGGCTCAAGCCACCACACCCAGCTGATTTTTGTACTTTTGGTAGAAACAAGGTCTCACTACTTTGACCAAACAGGTCTCAAACTTCTGGGCTCAGGCAATCTTCCTGCCGCAGCCTCCCAAAATGATAAGATTACAGGTATAAGCCACTGCCCTCACCCTGCCTCTTAACAAAAGAGTTTTAAAAGTAAAATAAATAATGAAATACTAATTAAAGTAGAAACAGGCTCATGGAATAAGGATACATGAAGAAAATATTTTTGTACAGCTATACAATGTGTTTGTGTTTTAAGCTAAGTATTATTACAAAAGAGGAAAAAGTTAATATCACAGTAAGTGCTCTCTACAGGTATGCCATCTGTTATCATTTACACCATAATTTTACTATGTCTTTTTTATGTTTACATATATAAGTATTTACCATCGTGTTATAACTGCTTACAGCATTCAGTAGAGTAAAATGCTGTACAGGTTTGTAGTGGAGGTCATACTGTACCCAAGTGTGTAGTAGGCTATACCATCTAGGTTGGGTGAGTACAGTACACTCTACGGTGTTCACAGGATGAGATTGCCTAATGACCCGTTTCTCACTGTTAAGCGATGCTTGACTGTAATCATAATTGGAGTTCAACAAATGCTAGTCTATGTGCTCGAAACTTCTTTCCAGTTTTTAAATCCTAATCATTTAACCCTATGAGGCAGGTATTATTATTCACAATTTTACAAAGGAAATTGAAGCTCAGAGAGCCTCATTTGCCCATGTTCTCACAGCTATTAAGCAAACATATTGGAGGAGTTTGGTTTGAAATTCAAGCTGTAACTTCAAAACCTGTGAATCTGTGTTCATTCCAGTGTTAAGCTACTGATCTTCTATGTAAGTACCAAAGTACTGCTGTCAACTTTAATTCAGGGATATGCCTATCAGGCTTTAGAGGAGGAATTACATGTTAATTCTACATACCAAAAGAGAAAGGAAGCAGTGTGTAATTGTAAAAACACGTAACAACACAGAAAAGGGTCACAATAAGCAATCATCCTTTACTTTTAATTTTTACTGTGATCTACTTTTCTCTTTAAAACATTTTATTAAGGAATTTGCATGGAGTAGAGAAGAGTAAAAGAAATGCCCATTACCCAGCACAATTATATTCCCCAAAAATTATCAGGGATGGAAAAGTCAGCTATACATATTTTACTGAAGGGCAATTAAGAAACCCCAAATGAACAAAATGATGGAACTCTTCAAATTCCTCCTTCCCACCCCTTCCCCCAACTCCTGCATGTGGCATCAGTATGATTTCTGGACTGATCCCAGCTGCAGGGGCAGATCCTGACTAGCCCAACCAATCAC
>PVKP010027879.1:0-30786 GCA_004027715.1 Plecturocebus donacophilus | reverse complement strand
TGAGGCAGGTGAATCACTTGAGGTCAGGAGTTCGAGATCAGCCTGCCTAACATGGTGAAACCTCATCTCTACTAAAAATACAAAAATTAGCTGGGTGTGGTAGTGTGGGCCTGTAGTCTCAGTTACTAGGGAGGCTAAGGCAGGAGAATCACTCAAACCTGAGAGGCGGAGGTTGCAGTGAGCCGAGATTGTGCCACTGTACTCCAGCCTGGGTGACAGAGCAAGACTCTGTCTCAAAAAAAAAAAAAAAAAAAAGCATACCCAGATGTAAACCCCAGAGAAACTACAAAATCAGCATTGCCCTGATATCAAAACCAGACAAAGACATGACAAGAAAACAACAGGCCAACATCCCTGATCAACATAGACACAAAAAACCGTGACCAAGTTTCAGCAAAATGAATCCAGCAATACATAAAAAGGATAATATAACATGACCAAGCAGGGTTTATTCCAGGAACGCAGTTAGTTTAACATTGAACAATCAGTGCAATTTACTGTACTAACAATAAAGGAGGATACCATATGATCATTTCAATAGATGAAGAAAAACATTTGACAAAATCAATACTCATTTGTGAGAAAAAAACTCTCAGTAAATTAGGAATAGAAGGGAACTTCCTCAACTTATAAAAAGAACATTTTTGAAAAATCCTACAGCTAATATCACACTTCATAGTAAAGATTAAATGCTTTCCCTCTGCAACTGGGGACCAGACAAAGATATTCACTCACCATTTATACTCAGCATTGCACTGGAGGTCCCAACCAGTGCAAAAAGGTAAGAAAAAGAAATAAAAGACATGAAGATTATAAAGAAAGAAGGAAAACTCTCTTTATTCACAGTTGACATGTTTGCATACATGGATTATGCTAAGCAATCTACAAAAAAGCTACTAGAGGTAATAAGTGAATTGAGCAAGGTTACATTACTCAAGATCAATATGAAAAGTCAATTGTACTTCAATATTCTGGCAACAAACAACTGGAAATTGAAATAAAAATACCATTTACATAGGATCAAAATAATGAAATACAGTACTTAGGGATCAATTCAACAAAATTTGTGTAAGATGTGTTTGGTGGAGAGTACAGATTATAATTTGGAATTAAAGAAGACTCAATTAAATAGAAAGATAAATTCATGGCTTAAAAGATTAAATATTGTTATGATATTATTCCTCCACAAATCAATCTATAGATTCAGTGCAATCTACAGGTTACAGTGCAACAAGACTGTTTTATGTTAGTAACATATACTTGTATATAAATTGACCTAATTCTTTTTAATGGTTACATATATTCCCTAATATGAATGAAGTACAATTTATTTAATCAGTCCATAGAAAGCAGCCTGGTTAAATAGTGTTAATATTTTTCATTAGTAAACCTATGTGATGATACACAGACACATACACACACACATACCCCAGCCCTACTCTATCCTGAATTAAGTCATGGGATCTAAATAGTATTACTGGACTAAAGAACATGTTTATACATAATAATCCAGGTGATTGTGCCAAATTTGCTATGTACTGGTCTTTTCATGGTGCCATGACACCTTAGGGCTTTCCCTATGGTAGAGATATCTGGGCCAATCATACATACAACTCCATTCTTCTCAGCTTTCCCAGCTGGGACTGCTTAGCTGGCAACCTGGCTCCCCAGTGCTTGAGCTGAAACCAACTTCCTCATCACTGACTTTATGCCATCACTGGCCTTATGGTATCACTAGCTTTATGGTATCGCCAGTTTTATATTTCATGAGGGCTATGCTTGAAGTTTCACCCTTATCACTTCTAATATTTGTGCTGGGCTTCTGACTTCCTAACTCCCTTCCCTGCATTGGTAATATAATGTTCTCCCATGGATATATCTGTTTCCTATAGCTGGGATACCTGGTACTTCTTGCAAAGGACAGAAAGTCACTACTAAGGGTTCCCATAATTCCTAGATTATGCTTCCAATTCTTTCATCCTAAAAAGTAGAAGTTTCTCAATGTGAATACTGAGACACATATGCAAACACTCATTCATTCAACTAGGTGGTGTATACTTTACACTCAGCTAAGCACTTGGGTGGGGGATGTGGTGCAGACAACCAAAACACTGATGACCAAATGAATGGCACAGACCAGAAGTGTTATAGGTATATATTTGAACTTCTTAACAGGTCTGCCTTTCTCAAGTCTCTCCTCTTTGCAATTTATCTTCCACACTCTACCAAATGAGCTTTTTAAAAGTTAAAGCTCATTTGTTTGCATAGAAAAAAGCTCTTTAGTGCAGCATTCAGGGCTCTTTATTATCTGGCCCTAACTTCCATTCAAGCCTTAATCCTTCCTACTCTCTCTCATATACCCTGTATTCTACACACAGTAAATTTCTCACTGGCCCCATGAGGCACCAGGCCCTTCCTGATCTTTGTTCCCTCTGCTTAGAATGCCTTTTTCTCCTTCTTCACCTAGTGAACTCCCAATCAACCTGTAAGATTCAGTTCAAAGTCTTATTGAAATATATCCCCTATGGTCCTCATCTGTCCTGGATTTGAGCACATTGTTCTGTCACCTTTGTTAGATGGTGAGATTTTGGAGGGCACTGGGATTATCCCATTAGTCTTTGTATCTCTGAATACAGGTCTCAATAGGGCCTGGCAAATAGTAGGGGCCCAACAAATAATTGTTAAATGAATCAAGGAATGTATGAATGTAAAAGAAGAGCTCAAAGGGGCTTGGAGTATTTAGGTAAGGGTTTTTGAAGGGCACAGGGCTTGAAGCTGGACCTAGGAAGATAATAGAGAAGTAGGGAATGGGCATGTGGAGGAGGAGGATTATTACCCTAGGACATGGAAGAACTGAAGCCCAAGACTGAGAGCAAAGAGAGTGGGAGGTCAGCCCAGCTGCAACTGACCGCTTCATTATCTTGACCTTTTCACCTACTAGATTCCTTGATTATATTCTCAGCTTGTGGAGGGCAAGGTATTTTGTGTACTCCTTTGTATCCCCTTTATATTTGATACACATCTTCACAGTCACTATTCCTACTGTCTTATTCTTTTTCTGCTTTGCATTATAACTATCCATGCATTTGCATATCTCCCCAGCATATACGCCACCCTCCCTTCCTAGCTGCCTAAGGTAAGGGATGAAGTTCTCTCTTTGCATCTCCTAAGACTTTTAGCATGGTGCCTGGCACACAATGGGTGCTTAGCAAATATTTTTTGATCTACCATTTGTTGATCTGATTTCAGAGGACCACAAGGATATTTGTGTGCAACTGTATTGTGCCACAGAACTTATATGCCTTCATACTGTGTAGTCTATTTTTGGCAATTTTCATTAAAATGTTATCTTATTGTACCTGGAAGACTGTCATTTCAATTTTATTCTTTGTTCCTTCTTGCATGACTCACATCTCTTAAACCAGAAGGATATGACAGAAGGGATTCACAAAGGGTTTGGACAAATTTATGAATGACATAGTCATAAGTGTCTGGGTATAAGAAGTGAGCAGCATGCAAAGGGGAAGGAGAGAACTTGCATTTCTTTTTTTGAGACAGAGTTTCACCCTGTCACCCAGACTGGAGTGCAATGGTGCGATCTCAGCTCATTGCAACCTCTGCCTCCCAGGTTCAAGTGATTCTCCTGCCTCAGCCACCTGAGTAGCTGGGATTACAGGCATGTGCCACCACGCCCAGCTATTTTTTTTTTATCTTTAGTTGAGACAGGGTTTCACCATGTTGGCCAGGCTGGTCTCGAACTCCTGACCTTATGATCTGTCTGCCTCGGCCTCCCAATGTGCTGGGATTACAGGCACGAGCCATCATGCCTGGCCGAGAACTTGCATTTTTCAAGTGCCTATTAGGTGCCAGGGAACTATGTGCTGGGCACTTGACATATTATATCTTGTTTAATCTTACAGATTATTTCAGTATAAAGATAGAACATCTATCTTTATGGGCAAGCCTATACCCATTCAGGCCCATAGCTTCTCCAGGTACCAGAGGCAGTATTCATCTTAATTAAAATTGTATCAATCTTTTAACATAGATGAAACTTAGTATTTGCTTTTGCTTCTCAGGAATAGAGAATTCATTCTCAGTTCAGGCTTCTACAGCTTAAAACTTCTTTCTGACATAACTTGAAAAGTTTATAAAGTCCCAGAGCTTTAAATTACAATGCAATCTGAGATATTCCCACAGCAATAACAGCGATTACATTTGTTCACAGCACTTACCTTTATATTTCATTAAGCTTCCAAATACTGAATAAAGGTAAGTCAAATCAAGAAAAGAGACTTCTATTAACCCTGACATCAGCAAATTGTCTCAAATTACAGTGTACCTTCTATTTGTATTCTAGACATATTGAATGGTTTTTCTGAGATACATATTAGACCTCACCTGAGGTTAGGAGAAAATTAGAAGGAAATTAGTTTAAGTTATTTCTAATTTTTAAAAAATAATAGCAACTTTAAAAAGCATCATGCTCCCAAGTGTATAGCTACTGTATCTGGCAGAAATCATAACATTATAACCAAAGCAACATCCCTAATCCTTGGGAAATAGCTTGAGAAACTGGGGCTACATGTACTGGTTTGTTATTTTAAGTCATCTAGTCTAAAGTCTGTGGTTATACATCTCGATCTATGATAACATGCTTCCTGCTTGCAGGGGAACTGGGGTGGTAGGTAGGAACAAAGGTATGCCTTTGGATTAGGGATTATCAGCATACCCACAGGTCCCAGACAGCTTTCCATCAACTTGTTTTGGGAAAACTAGAACAGACATCTTAGCTTTTAGAAAACATAAAGCTCATCTTGTATGACTAAAGAAAATGGCAAGGGCTCAAATGACGTTTCACATTTTGGTTGGTCCTGTTCCAGCCTCTGTGTGCCACTAATTGCTGGAAAAACACCAGCAATGGTGTTTGCAGTGATTATGGGTTTCTTGAATTTTATGTTAGTCAAAGAAAATTGAGCAATCAGTACTACCACCAAAGAACATGTGCCACATACCACCTATAAGACTTCTAAAAAAAATAGAGAATTCAGCTTACACATTTTAAAAATAGCCCCTTCCTTTTTGAGGCTAGGGGATAAAAATATGCACATATTCCAAAGAATTCTTTGTGTGAACAGGTGACCCCTTCCCACAGTCTCTGTAATTAATTGAGAAATTAAAGTTCTTTGGCCTTTGAGATCTCTTGTTAAAAAAAAAAAAAAGCAGAAGGTCTTGGATATTTTGGAACAAGAGTCCACTATTCTGCCAAGACAGTGTGTTATTGTTATTGAAGTGTCTCTCAACAAAACAGTATTGAGTGGTGAGGACGTGATTTTGATTAGGTGGAATGACTCAGCTCTTCCCCTTAAAGAAGAGAGGATTTGTCAGAGCCTTACTTACCTCATGATCTGGGATCTCAGAGGATAGTGTTTTCCCTAGGATGACCCCGGTCAAGTATGTCCAGCATCGAGCCGTGTTGGCAAGGTTATAGCCTCCTGTCTCCATCAAGAATTGTGAAGTTAGGAAAGAACAGTCACAAAACAGCAGGAGAGGGAAGGGGGGTAAGAAAAGAGAGAAAAATGTTTTAATAAACTGTCTAAAAAGATAACTTCAAATTTCAGAATTTCCCTTAAACATCCCTTTGTGATATTTTTAAACCACCTAGTAGGCAGACTTTGGTGGACCAGTCAGATCATGCACAGTGTAAAACTGGGAAGTCCAAGGTCTGCAGAGATTAAAGAGGCTCTCATCTCCCCAGAAATATGTACCTGTGGAGTCCAACCTCCTCAGTTCCATCAAGAGCCATCAGTAAGACTCAGATCTCTGGAATCCAGATCTCTTGAGGTGATCTAACCAATGGAAAGATTTCTGTGATGAATTTTGCAACAATTTTATAAAATGACTGCTGAATGTGATTTGTATTTTAAAACTATTGGCAGATCTAGCCCTAAAAGCCCAGGAAAGAGAAAAGGAAAACGCTAAGAAAAACAGACTTCCTTCTTTCAATATCAGCATTCCTTTTCACTGCAAAACAGGCCTGGTGGCAGAGATCAAAGAGAGTGATATGAGGAAGGGACCATTGATGGATGCTCTGACCCATCTCATCAGGTCCTGTCTCAGTCACCCAGCAGCCATATTATACTGGCTAATAATCAGCATATTTTTGTGCTGAATAGATGTGCTCTGCCATGCAAGCATTAGAACATTGGCCTTTAGCTAAATTCCAAGAGTATAAGGGTAAAATGGAATGATTTCCTAATCTCAATGCAGCCTAAGGGAAACAGAATCTGGTCTATTTTAGGTAGGGTGACCATATAAATTATTGTCCAAAATGGTATACTTTTAAAAGTGTAAGGAGGCACTATTAATCATCACACTGGGATAACATGTATAAACTAGGACATACCATCAACCTTTTTGGAAGCCTTTCTACTATTTGAAAGGTCAGAGATGCTTGGAGTATGTCTTTTAGGCCTCAATGAAGTTCACTGAAGCTTGGGGATGTAGCCCTCTCTACTAATTGTCTATGTGTTAATAGGGGCTGAGAATTTCAGTTAAATAGTACAGGTATTACTTTAAATACTCCTGACATGGAAAAAACCTGAATTTATAAGATAGACTTATTTGGCATGATTATATAATTTCAAAAAAGGTCATCATAGGTTTTGCTTAAGTAGTAAACTATCTCTGGTACGTACACAATATGATTTGATTTGCAAAAATTCCATTTATGCACAAGCATTTTCAGGATACACATATTTCCTAAGAAGAGTTATATATTCAAAAGACAAAACTTTGGGCTGAGAAAACAAAAAGGCTTTAAAGAATGCTAACAGACTTTGAATATAAAGATTATAGCCTTAAACAAAAGTCAGATTTTAACCTGATGTATATGGTCTCTTCCCCCTCTTTAGCTGTACCTGTATCATAATCACCATCCTTAGTGTTGTCAAGGAAAGTAATATGTCACACAGTACTTATCAACTTTATCTTTTCCTTCAGTTGAAGTTAATATATTTCTTGCCAGCTTTTCATAAGAGGTTGTCTGTTATAAGTACCGTTAATTTTGAGCCTTCTAGAGTTTGAGGCTGCCAAAGGACAAGGCTTGTGTACTTGTGTTGAATGCTCACTCATTTAATAAGGCTTCCCCACAATTTCCCCTAACAGGTTGACAAAACAACCAACAATTAACTCTTCTATAATATATGCATTTTAAGCTCAATCTGCTTGACCATGTTATTTTAAGATACCAATGTATTCATCCAATGAGATTGTGCCAGGTAAGTAGGCAGAAGATTTTAAGCAAGGCATCTTTAAAGGTGGTAGATGCTGTCACAATTTCCTTTTTTAAATATATAAGTGCTTCTGCTGAATAGACTGGCCTTTCTTTTGGCTAAGCAATACAAATAATCAGCACACACCAAAGGCAAGAATGCCAAAGAGACTATAGAGTTCTCAATTTTGCTTCACTATAAAGAATCCATGCATTTTGGGGGAAGAGTCATTCTTGAATTCAGCTTATTTAATTTGTGTGTTTACTACTTACGAGTAGACTTGGAATTTTAGTGATATGTTCCCAAAGGATGATTATTAGAACTGAAAATCAAAGACTATACTGAGATAAGATGAATCAAAATCTAGTGGGGTTAACATCCTCTATTAAGATTCAAGGTAACCTTTAACCAAATAATCTTTGCTTCAGGAATTGAAATTTAGACTTTAGAGTGCCAAGGAGTCAATGTACATGCTAAGCTGAGAGATATGTCAGAGTACTTTCTTATGCTGAACTGTGAAAGTGGCAGATTTCATTGACTCAGGCTTCTGGGCCACAGGTAGGTTGGTATTATCCAATCTAAGAAAGCCAAGTTTCCCAAGTTCAATGCCAAAAGACAAAATGTGGAGGAAGGTAAACAAATTCTCCTGGTAACCTTCCTTTGTACTCACCTCCTCCCAAAATGAGTGTTGCCAATTGCCATTGAAGGACATACTTAAGACACTTGCCAATTCCCACTGGAGTCATGTTAAAGGAGCACATGGGATCCCCAGCTATTGTGTCAGCTCCCAGCTGTAAGACCACTGCTTTGGGATTAAAGGCTTGGTATACTTCCTTTAGTACACTATAGAAAATAGAAAGGACACAAGATATCAGAATAATATAGGTAAGTTTGGTCTAGGGGTAGTGATGGTGGTGGGGCAAGTTGGAGGTATAGCTGAATTAGCAAATAGTTAAGGGAAAAAAACACAACCTGTCAAACTCATCAAACTCTCCACCTAAAAAGGGTGAATCAGACTATATGTAAATGATACCTTAATAAACCTGACTTAAAAAAAATTTCCCCCTACTTCTACCCTCATCAATGAATACATTTGCCCTTCTATTTTAAAATTCAGACTTCCTTGAAATATTTATATTAATTTAACTTCAACAGCCATAGGACATAGTGTACACATTTAGTCCATGTTAAAATCTGGGAAAATAAGATATACACTGAATAGTCATTAAGGATTCTTTCTGATTATTTAAGATTAGGACCATACTTGGAGTTTAATCACTGGTTCTCAGTGGGGGCTGGGGAGAAGAAGTACATGCTTTACAAGCATAGATGTTATCAGGTAACTTTTTATTATGCAAAAAACTAAAGGGTTATGAAATGCAGTCCTCCCTAATGCATATGTAACCAGGGTATTGTAAGGAAGGGAGCTGTAACAACTGATGTAAAATTATAAATCTGCAAGCACACTGAAGAACAAATTGTAGTGTAACAATGAGCATAATTTTGGATAGAGTCATTCAATGCTACCTAGTCAACCTAGCTGCTTTTTTTGATAGAAGCCTTGTAGTTGAAAAGGAAGATGTCAATGTGACAGATGACCTTAATCAAGCTTTCAGTTTATCATTAATCGAACACTGACAGTGTCCAGAATGCATTCCTAGGAGTTATAAAATCCCTGCTCTCAAGGGGCTTACAATCTACTTTCCAGACAGAATATATACCAGCCCTTAAGGGCCTAAATAACTCTTACAGAGACATATAAACAAGTGCAAATTAACATACATCAGAGTTGAGAAAATACAGAGTTAAAAAGTGATAAAAAATGTTGAGGTTAATGGCCTGTTTATAGTCAACATGTCAAATTATACCAGTGCAGCAAAACCAGAAAAATCCCAGATCCTTCTGAAATGTGAAAGTAATTCAGGGACATAAAATGCCATCCTCCCAAATTCATATGTAAGAAGGGTATTGAAATTATTGAATAATGCTTACCCACAGAGGCATTCTTTGACTCAAAGGACTGTTTTGTTTAGATTTCTCATCTACACAGAAAAATATTGAGTGATTGTAGAGATTATAAGAATATTATAAAAATAATGACATATGATCCCTAATACAAGGATACTTGGGCCTATTCTCTCTTTCATATGCTTATCTTTTGGGTGCAGAGGGAAGATAAGCTAGCTGAATAGTTTAGACGACATTTATTGAGCATCTACACGCACAGAGCACCCTATTAGCTGCTGCTGGGAGACACAGAGGAAGGCGTGATGTCTGTTCTAAAAAGGTTTCTAGCTTATGGAGGAGGAGGGAGAGGCAACAAGAATAATGTTCTCTTCATTCATTCTTTCCCTCACTTACCACACATTTTCCTGAGCATCCACTGTGTGCCCAGCATGTAACTGTACCAGATGCTGCAGGAATAAAGATGAATATGACACAGCCCCTAGCTTCATGTAGCTCAAAAATAGAGGGAAAGACACAGACTGTCAATAAATAATTAAAATATAACGATAAATGAAGTGTCAGAAATGGCACACAGTGGGAATAATCAACTTTTCTTGAGGATTTTAAAAAGGCTCTACAGAAGTAACTCTTGACTTAGGTCCTAAAAGATGAGAACTACAGTGAGCCAACTCTCAAGATAGCTATAATGAAAAATGGTAACAACGATTCCTGGTAAGGGTGTGGAGTAACTAGATCATAGATGTATCTTGCTGGTGGGAATGTAAAATGGTATAACCACTCTGGAAAATAGTTGGGCAGTTTCTGTCAAAACTAAAAATAGACTTACCATATGATCTAGTAATTGTACTCTTGGACAATGTATTCCAGATAATTTAAGACTTATTTTTGTGTAGGAACTTGTACATGATATTCATAGCAGCTCAGTTAGTAATAGCCAAACATTGGAAACAACCCAGATGTACTTCAACAGATAAATGGTTAAACAAACTAGTACATCCATGCCATTGGAATATTGCTCATTAATAAAAATGAGCAAACTATTGATACATGCAAAAAATCTGGATGGCTTTCAAGGGAATTATGCTGGGTCAATAAGGCCAACCTCAAAAGATTATATGCTGCATGAGTCCATTTATATTACATTTATGAAATAATAATTACAGAGATAGAGAACAGATTAGTTGGTTGCCAGAGGTTAGGGATGGGTGTAGCTATAAAGGCATAGCATGAGGGAGCCTTGTGGTGATAGTACTGTTCTGTATCTTAATTGTGGTTGTGGTTATGCAAGGCTACATGTGTGACAAAATTGCATAGAGCTACACACACAAACACACACACACACACACACACACACACACACGTGCATGTATAGCTGGTGAAATCTAAGTAAGTTCTATGGCTTGTACCAATGTCCAATGCCAACTTCTTCATTTTGACGCTGTAATATATTGTATAAAATGTCAACATTGGGGGAGGTTAGAAGGAGGGTACATGGGACTTCCCTGTACATTTTTTTGCAGCCTTCTGTTAATCTGTGATTATTGTGCAATAAAAGGTTTTTTAAAAAGTGTATAAATTTATAGGTATATAGGGTGATTATAGGGAAGTTGGAGACAGAGATGGTTGTGGGGTTACTGGTAGGGGACTAAGTCCAGAGAAGGAAGTATGCATGCAGGGGCATGAAGGCTTGACAGCAGAAGTGGTGGGATGAGACTAGAGAGGTAAATGTGGGCTATATATACCCTGTAGGCTAATGAGTTTGGACTTTTGCTTAAAGGGTATAAAATGTCTGAAACATTGTGTGGGTGCATGTGTGCATCTTTGTGTGTGTGTGCTTTGGGGGCATAATTAGATTTCCATTTTAAAGATACTCAAGCTCTATTGCAGGATACACTGAAGGTTGATGAGGGCTTTTGCAATCATCCAGGCCAGTCACAGCAAGGATAAGGAGGAAGAGAGATTTGGGAGAAATTTACATGGTAGAATTGATAGGGTAATACAGAGTGTGACACATAAGAAAAGCATAGACATATAACATTTATGAGTGTTTGGTAATTAGGAGAGAGGAATGGATAAAGGCAGGTAGGTGTCTCTGAATTGTTTTGATTATAGCCAGGTAGAGAAAATGAGTCCTCAAGGAGTTCTGATAAAGAGGGCTCTGGATAGATATTGAAAAGGTTGATGAGAAGCTTTGAGAAAGGTAGGGCATCTTGTACCTAGTGCAAACTTCAAAGCAACTGAAGTAAGGGCAGCTTACAGAGGGGTGAGTAGTGAACACTCTTAAATTCAAGACTGGAAGTTTTCATTTGATGTTTCATTTAATGTTTGTAGAATTTGTTGAATTAAAGTTATAAGTATAAACTCATAATGGAAGCAATTCACTTATTTTCACAAGTTTTCATTTGATTTGACAGTCAAATGGGAACCATTAGAGAAGTATGAGGTAAATACTAATGTTGCTGAAAAATTACACTTAGGAACTTAGCTTTTTGCTGTTGCGTGTAAGGCCAAAGTGACAAAGTCAACCCCACAGGGCAAAAAGAGTATTGAAGCATTCTAGTCATGATGACAACAGGAAGCAAGGTAAGGTAAATTTGGAAAAAATTGGGAGGGCTAAGTGACAGAGAAGGAGTGGAGCATCAAAGGAGAAAACACTGTGCCCATTCCTCCAGAATTCCCAGGATGGGAAAAGAAAAATGGGAATATTATTTTTCCTATTGCTACTTCCAAATCCAACATTCTTTCTTCTTATCAATCGCTCCCTCTTTTGAGTCAATGTCATTTGATAAAATTACTCAAATACTATCAAAGTTCTTATCGTTCACCTCCCTTAGGCATTTTAGCACCAGTTTACAATTTTTCTGTCTCTCTCTTTCCTTGTCATCATTTTCTGCAGTTCAATATTAATTCCCTCACTCAAACCTTGATTCAAACACTAGAGACACAGAAATAAGCAAGACTCAAGGAGCTTGTGGTTCATTAGGGGAAGAAAACAGGAAAACAAGTAATTGTAGTAAGTGCTATAATATTCATTCATTCATTCATTCATTCAACAAATGTTAATTGAATGCCTACTACAGGTACTAGGTTGGGCAATGGGTTCACAGTATTGAACAAGAGAACTGTTCTTTCCCCCATGTCTATTCTAATTCTCTAACATCACAGTTTATCTTTTTAACAATAGTGATGTCCACCTGCACTCTACTTTATTTCTAGTCACTTAGGGGCCTGATAAAGAAGCACTTTGAATTGCTCTTCTTCGAAGACCCTGAACTCTGAACTACTTTCTCCATGTGCAATTTTCTGTCTTTCCAACTCCTATTGCATTTGCTCTTTATTCTTACTATAACTCCTATTCCCTAGTTTTTCCCCCCTATTTTCAAAGTACACTATCCTATATATATTTTTTCTTTTGAGACAGGGTCTCAGTCTCTCACCCAAGCTGGGGTGCAGTGGCACGATCATGGTTCACTACAGCTTTGACCTCCTAGGTTCAAGCAATCCTCCCACCTCAGCCTTCCGAATTGCTGAGACTATAGGCCACCATACCCAGTTAATTAAAAAAAACCTTTTTGTACACATGGTTCTCACTTTGTTGCCCAGGCTGGTCTCGAACTCCTGGGCTCAAGCAATCCTCCCACCTTGGCCTTCTGAAGTGCTGGGATTACAGGCATGAGCCATCATGCCCAGCTCAGCCTATCTTTTGACTTCACTTGCTTTGTTACTCATTCTGGAGAATATGATTAGTCATTTTGAAAACTTACTTTAGCATCCCAGTTCTCTCACACCTTTGCCATTTTTGCCTTGTCAATCTTTAAGCCTTTGGATGATCCACACCATCAGAGTTTTCTCTCTGTTCTGCTAGAGGAAGCTGAGAAATCAGGTGAATTGTTTCCATTAGTGTTTATGCTTATAACTTTAATTAAACAAATTCTACAAACATTAATTGAGTAATTAATATGGGCCACACACTATACCATGGCCATTTTTCACTTTACCTCCAGTTGATGAAGAATTACATTTCTTACAGCAGCTAGCCTAATTTTTGAAAAATACAAACATAATAAGAGGACATTCTTGATACAAAAATTAAACATGGCTGGGCATGGTGGCTCATGCCTATAATCCCAACACTTTGGGAAACCAAGGCAGGCAGATCACTTGAGGTCAGGAGTTTGAGACCAGCCTGGCCAACATAGTGAAAGCCCGTCTCTACTAAAAACACAAAAATTAGCTGGATGTTGTGGCAGGTGCCTGTAATTCCAGCTACTTGGGAGGCTGAGGCAGGAGAATCACATGGAACTGGGAGGCAGAGGTTGCAGTGAGCTGAGATCGTCCCACTGCACTCCAGCCTGGGTGACAGAGTGAGACTCAGTCTCAAAAAAATCAATCAATCAATTAATTAAACATAAAGGTCTATCAAATAAAAGTGAAAAATCTCCCTGTTTCTATCTCAACTTCCGCCCCAGAGGTAACTGCTGATTAATAGTTTGTTGTGTATCTTTCTGGATCAAACTTTTTCTGCCCCATACTGGACTGAACTGGTTGAAGCAATGTGTAATGAGTGCCTTCCTTTACCTCTTTTCTCTACCCGAAAATGTCCTCCATCATATTTCTTCTCCCCTTTCAGCTTAATTTATCCCTCTAAGCACTAAATCCTCTTTTGTTGCTTTAAGGGTCATGTATCACCAATGGGCTCTTTTCTTACATCTTCAGTCCCTGACTTCCTGCTGATTCAGTTCCTGTAGGTTACAAATTACAAGTTGCCCATCCATCCCTCCCCTTCTCAGCATTGCCCAACTTATCCACGTACTGGCCACCTATACATACTTCTTGCAATCCAGAATCTGATCTTACTGCTCTCCTGAAATTGCTCTCTTAAAGGTAGAGAGACCTCTGGATTACCATATCCAAATGCATTTTTCTCTGTTATCTTTTTCAAACTTCTTAGAAGCAACTGACAGTTGATTCTACTAAAAAATCTGCAGCTGGTCATCAGTGGCTACAGTTCCAGTAAAAATAAAATATTTTAAATGTAATTTTAAAACAACTTTATTCATCTTCATATACAATTTCCTCATTTAAAGTGTACAATTCAATAGCTTTTAGCATATTCAAAGAGTTGTGCATACAACATCACAATAAATTTTAGAATCTTTTCATTGTCCTCAAAAGAAACCCTGAACCCATTACCAGTCACTATCTATTCCCACCACTCTCCAATCCCCATCCCCTGGGAACTACTAATATACTTTCTGTCCCTATGAATTTATCTAATTTTGACCTTTTATATCAGTGGAATCATATAATGTTTTCTAACTGTCTTCAAGGTTCATTTGTGTTGTAGCATGTATCAGTACTTCATTAATTTTTAAGATTGACTAAAATCCAATTTCATGGATAGACCACATTTTATCCATTTATCAGTTGATGTTATTTCCACTTTTTGGCTGATATTAATAATGCCACTATAGTATACTACTATGGATGTATGTGTACAAGTTTTTGTGTAGACACGTTTTCAATCCTCTTGGGGATATATACGTAGGGGTAGAATTGGTGGGTCATGTGGCAACGCTATTTTATTTAACGTTTTGAGGAACTGCTAGACTGTTTTCCACAGTGGCCACACCATTTTACATCCCCATCAGCAATATATGAAGGTTCCAATTTCTCCACATCTTCACCAACACTTGCTATTTTTTTGTTTTGTTTCATTTTAAATTAATTATAGCCATCCTAGTGGGTGTGAAGTAGTATCTTACTGTGGTTTTGATTTGCATTTTTCTAATTGATAGTCTCCTTTGAAGCACAAAGTTTTAAATTTTGACAGAATTCAATTTATCTATTTCTTCTTTTGTTGCTTATGTTTTTGATGTCATATCCAAGAGACCACTTCCTATTCCAACATCATGAAAATTTACATCTATGTTTTCATCTAAGAGTTTTATAATTTTACCTCTTACATTTAAGTCTTTCATCTATTTTAAATTAATTTTTATATATGGTGTGAGGTAAAGGTTAAACTTCATTCTTTTGTATATAGAAACATCTAGATGTTCTATCATCATTTATTGAAAAGACTGTCCTCTCCCCCACTGAATGGTCTTGGCCCCTTTGTGTAAAATGAATTTACTATAAATGTGGGGGTTTATTTCTGGACTGTGAACTCTGTTCCATTAATCTATATGTTTGTCCTCATGCCAGCACAACACAGCTTTGATTACTGTAGTTTTGTAGTAAGTTTTAAAGTTGAGAAGTTTGAGTTTTCTAATTTTGTCCAGATTGCTTTTGCTATTCTGGGCTGAATTTCTGGATACATTTTAGGATCAGATCAATCTGTGAAGAGAAGTCAGCTGTGATTTACAGCTCAATTTGACCATGCTAAACCTGTCATCTCACCTCTTCTATTCCCTATCTCTGTTAATGATATCCATCTTTTCAGTCACTCATGTTCAAAACTGAGGAATCTGAAAAGGTGACTTTCAGATTCCTCCCTTTTCCTGTTCCTCTCCAATTACCAGTCTTCCACCAATCTCTCTCCTATTCCTTCCTCTCCACTCCCACTGCAGTACTCTAATCTAGCCCTTACGACCACCTTTATGGATTACACCAATAGCTTCCTAATCAGTTTCCCTGCCTCAAGTCTCTTCCCTCTCCAATCCTTCACACATACAACCATCAAATTAATTTTCCTTAAGGATATAGTTTTGATAAAGTTACTTCTTAACTCAAAAACCTTTAATGTCCCTCCATTGTCTTTAGAGAACACTTAATATTCTTAGGCTATGATCCAAAGTGCTTTGTAATCTGACAATGGCATACTTTTAAAATCTTATTTTCCAATAACACCTTAACCCATATTATTCTATAGGCAAGCTGAACTCTACATTGTTCACCTCACTCACCTTGTGCAAGTATGCCTTTTGTCATGTACTTCCTTGTGCCTGAAAGTCACCTTTCTACATGTCTACATCATAGCCATTCTTTAAAGGCTAGCTCAAATTTTATCTTCTCCATGAATGAGAATAATTATAATGATGACAACAGCTAACATTTATTGAGCACTTTATTCAGAATAGTGCACTGTTCTATGTATTTTACATGTATTAACTCATTTGACCCCTATAATAATTCATAACAGATATTATTTTTAATCCTAATTTACAGATGGGGAAAGTACCACACAGAGTGGTTAAGAAATCTGTACAAAATCATACAGCTATTAAGTGGCAGAGCTGGTTTTTGAACCGAGGCATCCAGGCACCAGAGTTTTTGCTCTAAACCACTACAATATATCTGCTTCCATGACTTATTGAGCTACTATGCATCAGATACTTAGTGTCAGTCACTTTATCCACATTATTTCAATATAACAGCAGATGCTGTTGCCAAAACTTTACTGGGAAGAGTGTTAATCTTCCCAAGCAAGCTTTTGATCTTATGATTCCCTCATTCTAAAACCTTCAATGTCTCCCAAAATGTTTACAGAATATGGTACAAATTTCCATAGCTAAGAATTCCAGCTCTTCCATGATGTGGTTCCCACCCACGTTTTCAATATTCTTTGCAACTTCTCCCTCATGTACTTTACAGTCCAGCCAAACTAAAACCACTGCTATTCTTTGTACATAGCTCAGCCTCTCCCAACTTTGATCATGCTGTACCCTGTGTGTAGAACATCCTTCCCTACAATCTCTGTATATTCAAACTTGACCCAGATTTTATAAACACATATATACATTCACACACTTTGTAAAGATAGAGTAATTAGCTACCCTTTAGAAACCAGATCAAATGTTACCTCCTCAATTACGCCTTTTTATGAAATATTTTCTCTTTTAATACCCACAGCATTCTATCTTATGGTTCTTATAATTTTCCATGTTTTATTTATTCAAATGTGTGTGAATATGAAAATCAATCTCTATTTATTTATCTAACATTTTAAAATTTCCACTAACTTCCTTGAAGGTAGAATCAATACTTTATACATAGTAGACATTCAATAAATAGTCATTAAATGAATAAATGAATGAAGTACCACTCTAGATTGCTTTTGGGAAAGTTTCCCTAACCACTATAACAGTACTATTTGTTACACTGCAAATCATTAATTTTTCCTTTTGTGAAAGTATAAAATCTCTTATCCAGAAAGGAGGGGGAGGACAGGTGTCTCATTACACCACATTGGTAACTTTTCTATAAACACACAAGATATTTATTTAAAATGCAGTTTTCTTGATGAGAAACCCGATCCTTCAGTATTCACTAGTCTAGTTTTCAGACAAGGCTATGCAAATGAGGAAGAGAAGCTGCGGCAGCTAGCTTCTACAGGCCTGGATTTGGGGCAGCGGGTTTGTGCCTGAGGAGGATAAAAGCCAGGGTGGTGACATTAATGATGCTTTAGGATAAAAGAAAAGCCCAGGAGCAAAATTGTAGAGTTATTCTTTTTCTTTGATTCCATCAGAGTAGACCACAGCTTTTACTGTGTGACTTTGAGATCTTTCACTGGTGCTTCTTTACCTCTAATTCCAGGAGCTGAACATGTTTTTTTTTAAATTTACATAATGAATATCCTAAAAGATTCGCCTCAGGGCAATGGGATGCCAGAGCAATGGCATTATAGTCACCCTTAACCAATACTTGTGGTGGGGTCTGGTAACTCTAACTTGTCCCTCTAGCAAGGCCTCTGATGGGTTCATGCTCTCAGCAGGTTTAGCCTCCTGACTTTTTAGCTTGTGCACCAGTCTAGACCAGCCTTGCAATCTTCATGCTTTCCAACAGACACTCTCAGCACCCTCTAGAGACTCCCTCAATAGAGATTAAAGAAATGAGAAATTTAAAGTTGAAAAACCAAGAAGGGTAGGATGCAGAGGAAGAGAAGAGAAAAATATTTGCTAATAATGCTTTGAATTCTCAATGTCAGCCTGAGAAGTTATTGCCAGTAGCAAAACCCCTTCCTAAGATATAAATTTTAAACCTATTGCATTTAATGGGATTGAGAGGCAGACTGTGTTAAGGACCCAAAGTATTACTAGTCAGTCCCAAATGGGAGCCGTTCAACTTTTCATAGGTATGTTTTCTCTAAATTCTCTCAATTCTATCTGAGCTCAGGTACTGCTGACTCATTCTGCAACAACTCAACCTGCCAGGGGATGCAGCATATGGTAAACGCCTCAGTGACTTCTGAATATCTATTACAAATGGCTCAGGGATGCAGGGATTGGGAGGCTGCCTTGCAGTGAGCATGATGTGTCATTTTGTTGGGGAACATGGGTGCCTCTTGGACATATTCAGACATTTAGTTTTCTATAAGTTTCTTTCTTTTCGCTCTCTCTTTTTTTTTTTTTTTGCTTTATCATCAAACAAGCTATACTGGTTCCATGAACTTCTAAAAATACCAAAGAAAAAAAATCCAAACCCGTAAAATAAAAGACAAACGTTAAACCCCCAAACCAACCAGCAAACAATCTCATATCCCTTTTACTGGTTTTTTTTTTTTTGGTTGTTCTAATTTTCATGACATAGTTTCTTAACATTTTAAAGGGGCATCTTTTCTCTAATTGCTGAGTCCATTATATAGAAACATAGATTCTAAGGGGCATCTCTTTCTAACATGCCTTGTAGTAGGTAATTCTACTCATCAATTATGTGTCACCTTGGCAACAAAAAGGGCTGCATACTATTTTTAGCATATTATTATTTATCTTTCACTATACCTCTTAGAAATAAACCATTCTCATTCACATAAGCGAAAGTGAGTCATCCAGAATTAAAGTCATCCAGCGTTTGCATGATACCTTACCAGTGGCCTGAAGTGAATCGTCAGAGCTAGAAGTAGAACACTAATTCTAATTCGAATCCAATGTTCTTGTTGCTAAATCCCAATGGTCTTTGGCTCTCTTCATTCTGAAAGGCCAGAGGCCCTAGCAAGCAGAGTGTATGTTATCTGGGCAAGGGGTAGGGTGGGCAGAGGCAGGCTGGTTTGGAGAGCTAAGCTAAAAAACCAAAAAATGGAAGAAGACCTAGAGAATATGAATCCTATGGTTATCTATGCTATTTGATCTGGGGTAGGTCATTTAACTGCTCTGTAACCACCAGGACTGCTCATAGCTTATAGTGTAGATTACATTCTGCTCTGTGTCACATCATTTGACCACATGTCTTGTCTGTCCTCCTTTGCAACCCCTACAGCACTCAGTTCAGGGAGAATGCTAAATTTGGAGTCAGATAAGCTTGGATCCAGTGTTTGCATGGCAACCTGGACAAATCACTGCTCTGAATCTCAGTTTCCTTCTCTGTAAACCAATAATATTCTCTCTCTCACAGGGTTATTGTGAGGATTAAATGATATAACACCTATGAAAGTCTTCTCCCAGCATCAGGCATATAGTAAGCACTCTGAAATGTTGAATGAATAAATGAATGGCCTCCAGTCAGGCCCTTCGAGTGCTATGTTAATTCTTTCAGCCCACTAGGATACTGGTGAGTTCAGCACAGCACACCAGAGCAGTGACTTCCTGAATAGTATTCTAATGGTCCCCAAAGGTAGAGAGAAATTTCATCGTGTCACTGCCCGGTTATACCTGTTCTGGGAATACAGTAATTCATTTTCCAGTGCTGCCAATCTATTACCTTTCACCAAACACAAAATTCACTTTAAGAAGGGACAGAAACACAAGTGCCTTTCTGTTATATAGAGGTTGGAAGAATATATTATTAAAATTGAAGCCGACTTCTCTGATTTTTTAGGCAAAAAATCAGATTAGAAGCCAAACAGCTATTTGGCCTTTGCAGACCCTGGATAGTAATGCCCTCGGGGGAAAGGAGAGCTTTGGAGTCATTCCAAACTATAGTTACAACATTTGTGTGTATATTTACTGCTTGTCCTTATGCTCTCTGCACTTAGTTTTTACTCTCTAAGCCTTGAAGAATTCACAATTTACCTAGAGCACAGTTTAATACATATAGGTGGAAATACAGGCCTATATCTCTGTTTCTCATTTCCTAATCATATTTTGTACCCTCCCTATATAACTGATACCTCTTCTTTTTCAATTCAATAGCTCTCTTTTCCAACTTAGGTGAACAATAGTGATTTGTTAACAATAAACATGCCCCTAGCCCTTCCCTCACTCTTCTTTACCCCTGAGGGCCTCCCTAAGATTCAAAGCCGATATCCTGCCATATAGTTAGCACCTGGCGCAGCTCATCAAAATATAATATCCTTTCCCAGATGATTGGAAATCTCTGCAATGCCGTCATACAATGAGGTGTGCAAGAAAGAGTTTGGGGATTGATTTTCATCATTAACTTGATATTGCATGGTTTTTGTGGGACTTAAAAAGAAATACATTTTTATTACTTTTAAGTACTGCATACAGAATAACTCCAACTCATCATATTTTAACAGTTATTTTTCTGGGGCAGGATGTATGTTAAACATGCCTATCTCAGAGTGTCTGGTGGATCACTTAGGATCAGTGTCCTGTTGCTTGATGAAATCCAGATCACGTCAATGAAATCCAGATGGGGAAACTGGATCTCTGGCAATGGCTGCCAGATCTTCTCCATATGAAATCTCTCTAGTCCGTATGCAAATTCAAAACTCCATATCCTGGAAATCCCAAACCAATCAAGTGGCACTCCGCTTCTTAGTTACTGGACTAAACACAGGGAAGCGATTCATTCTTCCCTGAGGAAATAAGCATTTCTTACATACATCTATCTTGGCACAAAAAGGGCTGGCTAAGCAAATTAATAGTGTAAACAGGACTGCACTGGGGAATGTTTGTCCTACTTAGGAGAATAAACTTTTTATGCACTTTGTGCATATCCACTTACATACAAATAATTGATATGCTAATTACAAATGATTCTTAAAGCCCCTTCCCTGAGGTGCTATACTATGCTGTTAGTCTAGTTTGAATTACTAGCATGTCCAGTGCTTAAAAGTAATAAAAATGCATTTAAAAATATCCCATGATTCAGACTCACTTTTCTCTAATTAGGCTGAGTTAGTGAGGCTTGCCTGTATTTAAATAGGATAGATATTTTTCCACTTCACCCCTAACATATTTAAGATGGTCTCCGTCCCCTCTCTATTCCCCCATTCCTGTCTACACGGAGCTGGTACACTCAAACCCCTTAGCTTCTGGCTCCCTATGCATCGGCACTTGCATCACCTCTAGGCAAACACATTGCTTTTAGCCTCTGGCACATACACACGTGCCGTTTTGCTTGTTAACTTGTTAGCTGGTTATTTGATATAGCTTTTTTCGAGGAGTTCTTTCCTTTAGTCCTTCTCACTGTCACCCAGGCTGGAGTGCAGTAGTGTGATTTCGGCTCACTGTAACCTCTGCCTCCTGGGTTCAAGTGATTCAATCTGCCTCAGCCTCCCAAGTAGCTGGGACTACAGGCATGCACCACCACGCCCAGTTAATTTTTGTATTTTTAGTAGAGACGGGGTTTCACCATGTTGGCCAGGCTGGTCTTGAACTCCTGATCTCAACTGATCCTCCTGTGTCAGCCTCCCAAAGTGCTGGGATTACAGGCATGAGCCACCATGTTCTGGCCTTTAGTTCTTCTTTAAGTACCAATGGACACGACTCTTTCCTGGTAGTACAATGGGTTAACAGTGCACACAGAGCAAAGTCCAGCCAAACGTAACATCAGGCTTTTTCATCAGGTGCTGGATACTGGGTTTAACTAAATCTCTGTACAGTCCTTGTCAACACATTACAACAAGGCAGCTCATCAGTCCTGGCAGCTGCTAGGTGTATAGCAATGTCAGGCCCAGTCATTCAAAGCCATAACATGTTGAAGCAAAACCTAAACAGTAGTTTTTCTAGGATACACTGAAGGGACAGAGCAGTGACTAAAGAATATGGGAGAGAGAGGATTAGGGCAGAGGTTGAGAGGGTGGTGCATGGTGGAGAGCAGCTGAGAGGAATAATATAAATTTCATAGAATATCCTATGAAGCCCAGATTATAGTCAAATCTGGGGTTCTTTTCAGGGCAGAGCTATGTTAAAGGGTGTACTTTTCAAGATTTCCATTTAGGAGCAAGGTCTTCCTGTCTCTGGAGAGTTTCAGAACATGTTTTAGCATCAGAACTTATTCAACTGCTGCCAAAGACTCAAGTCACTTGCTCCAGGGGACAGGGATCAGTCAGCACTAAGAAGAGAGCAGAGAAGAGGCACATCAGAGAAACAGCACAAACCTACAGAATTCCAGAAGACTGTTTTCCTTGATACAAATGAAGCAATATACCTATGAAGACTTGGTTTGCTCAGGGTGGGAGGGACTGTCATGATGGTAGGGCTACTTGGTGCAGTTCGGCAAACAGTCATAAAGGACATGAGTTAAGAGGGGAAGGAGAACATAAGAACTGTCCCTCTAATCACCTAGATTTAAAGCCCTAAGGATTAAGTGAGGGAAAACACCAGTTCACCACTGCAACCCTAAACAAATCCTGAGGACAGGCAGGGTGAGCTCACTGACTAAGGTTTCAGGATAACTCAGATAGTGAAGCACAGTATCCCCCTCCTCCAAATTAGCCTACATTCTGACACACTTAACGCCTCGTGAACTTAATATTTTAAAAGACACATCAAACTAGGAAGAATAAATGAATAGCTCACTTTGGCCTCATTTCCACCTGTGGCTAACATTAAAAGTAAATCTAATTAGTGTCTGAATCATCCATTTTCCAGAAACAACAGGTAATTTTACATCTGCCATACACTGGAGAGGCAGGATAAGTTTATTAAACAGAACAAAAACATTTAACACAAATACCTTACTTATAGAGGGCTGAGTTCAAAGTGCAAGGCTTATAGAATCAATTAGCAGCTTCTATTACCTTAATCATTGGGCAAAAGTGAGCTAGTGATTATCAAGGTAGTATAGCTGTGACCCAAGTAAGGAGAGATACAATAAGTTTGTAAAGAATTTTTTTGTTAGTTCTCAGACTGTAATAATATGGGGATTGTATTAGCCTACTGCTGTAAAGTCAAGAGACAACAGACGCTGGTGAGGATGTGGAGAAATAGGAATGCTTTTACACTGTTAGTGGGAGTGTAAATTAGTTCAACCATTCTGGAAGACAGTGTGGTGATTCCTTAAGGACCTAGAAATAGAAATTCCATTTGACCCAGTAATCCCATTACTGGATATATACCCAAAGTAATAGAAATCATTCTACTATAAAGACATACAAACACATATGTTTATTGCAGCACTATTTACAATAGCAAAGACTTGGAACCAACCCAAATGCCCACCAATGATAGACTGGATAAAGAAAATTTGGCACCTGTACACCATGGAATACTATGCAGCCATAAAAATGAGTGAGTTCATGTCCTTTGCAGGGACATAGATGAAGCTGGAAGCTGTCATTCTCAGTAAACTGACACAGGAACAGAAAAACAAACACTGCATGTTCTCACTAATAATTGAGAGTTGAACAATGATAACACATGGACACAGGGAGGCGAATATCACACACTGGGGCTTGTTGGGAGGTGAGGGCAAGGGAAGGAAGAGCATTAGGATACATACCTAATGCACGCAGGGCTTAAAACCTAGATGACAGGTCGATAGGTGCAGTAAACCATCATGACACATGTATACCTATGTAACAAACCTGCATGTTCTGCACATGTATCCCAGAACTTAAAGTAAAAAAAAAAAAAAGAAGAACTGCCTGAGACTAGGTAATTAATAAAGAAAAGAGGTTTAATTGAACCACAGTTCTGCAGGGCTGGGGAAGCCTCAGGAAACTTATAATCATGACAGAAGGGAAAGCAAAGATGTCCTTCTTCACATCTTTACATGGTGACAGGAAGAAGTGCAGAGTGAAGTGGGGAAACCCCTTATCAAACCATCAGATCTCGTGAGAACTCACTATCATGAGAACAGCATGAGGGAATTGCCCCTGTGATCTAATCACCTCCCATAAGGTCCCTACCCCAACATGTGGGGATTACAATTGGGATTACAATTCAAGATGAGATTTGGGTGGGGACACACAGCTAGACCACATCAGGAATGAAGATGGAAGGCTACATAATTATTTGTTCTCAAGTGCAAATTTCTAGAGGGTTAATCCCTTCTCATCAAGTGGAAGAGAATTTTTAAAAAATTTGTATTGCTTAAAATATTTATTTATGAATATGTGTGTATGTGCATTGCTTTTGCCATACCACCAGGCCTAAAAGAGTAAATTACACTTGTTGGGCTCTCTTTCACTAAAGATCTACCTGCATCTTCTTTTTTTTTTCTTGAGACAGAGTCTCACTCTGTTGTATAGGCTAGAGTGCGGTGGCACAATTTCAGCTCACTGGAACCTCCATCTCCCGGGTTCAAGCGATTATCCTGCCTCAGCCTCCTGAGTAGCTGGGATTGTAGGTGCGCACCACCACACCTGGCTAAGTTTTGTATTTTTAGTAGAGACAGGGTTTTACTATATTGGCCAGGTTGGCCTTAAACACCTGGCCTCCAGCAATCTGCCCACCTCGCCTCCCAAAGTGCTGGGATTACAGGGGTGAGCCACTTGCGCCCGGCTCTACCTGCTTCTAAAATTGAATGATAGGAAACCTGGAGTCCCAAGTGGAAGGTAAATTCTAGATGACTTATCATTATAATGAAGGTAAGACCTATCATCATTAAAACATCTCTTCTTTAAATATTAACATTAAAAGTCAAGAGTGAAAGGAAACATTTCCCTTAAATGCCCTTTAGTGATGTCCCTTGATTCTCATTTTATTCAACTGATATTGGTTGAACAGCTTAGCATGGATGGAGAATCTCTACCCTTTATGCAGATATGGCCTTCCACGAGGACCAAGAGGTGGTATAAGTTTTGCCTATAGTTTAAAAATGCATCATGTTAAAAATTTTTAGCTATACTTATCTAAAGCAACCACATAAAAAAGATGTAATTCCATGAGAAGACCTCTATAAAATGACATGGGACACTATTCACTTTCTAAAGAAGGAAGTCAGGATTTTCTCCATTGAAAATGAAGGGAGGGGGCAGATCCCAAGATGGCTGAATGAGAGACATGCAGCGAGAGACACGCAGAAACCAAGTGGTCTCCACAATTCCAAATGAGGTACCAGGTTCATTTTGTGGGTCTGGTTGGACAGTGGGTATAAACCAAATAGGACAAGTTGAGGCAAGGCGGGGCAGTGCCCCACTCAGGAGGTGGTGCAACTGATGAGAGACCGAGGAATCTCCCCCTCTGGGACTTCAGTTTGGATACAGTGCTACACCCAAGCCCTCTACAACCCACAGAACAGGAGATCTTTGCCAGGCTGAAGAGCCTCAGAGAGCTGCCTGAAGAGGGCAGAGCAGCAACTTCGCTGGTGTGGGGGCTGTCAGCATAGATCTAGGCAGAAGCACTGGCTGACGCAAAAGCCAGAAAGCCAACTGGATGGATCTACCTTCCCCTCAGAGGGAAGGGGAACTAAAAACAGGGAAACAGCCCATACAGCAGGACAATTTCCCTCCCACCTCGACAAAGCCCAGCAGACTGAAAAAAAAACACTCGCGCCAGAGTTTCGCACCTAGAGAGCGACCAGGAACAATCCAGTTCGGCAGGGGGAGAGGCAGCCACCACTGCAGAAGCCAGCCTAACTTTCCTGAGTAAATAAAAGACTCAGCAGCTCCACTGAACCCGTGGCAGCCCAGCAACACCTCTGCAGGCACACAAAGGAAAGGCCACCTCCCCAAGCAGCTACCTGAGATCAAAACTATATAAATCCAATAAGATGGGAAGAAATCAGGACAAGAAGAATGAAACCATCAAAAACCAGAACCCCTCTCCCCCACCATGAGATCACAACTCCTCACCAGCAAGGGAACAAAGCTGGATGGAGAATTAATTTGATGAATTGACAGAAGGAAGTTTCAGAAGGTGGATAATAACAAACTTCTCTGAGTTAAAGGAACACGTCTTAACCCAATGCAAAGAAACTAAAAACCTTGAAAAAAGGTTAGATGAAATGCTAACTAGAATAATCAGCTTAGAGAAGAACATAAACGACTTGATGGAGCTGAAAAACACAGCACAAGAACTTCGTGAACCATACACAAGTTTCAATAGCCGAATAGATCAAGCAGAAGAAAGGATATCAGAGACTGAAGATTAATTCAATGAAACAAAATGAGATGGCAAGAAAAGAGAATAAAGAGTGAAAAGAAATGAACAAAGCCTCCAAGAAATATGGGATTATGTGAAAAGACCTAATCTGTGCTTGATTGGTGTACCAGAAGATGATGGGGAGAATGAATCCAAGCTGAAAAACACTCTTCAGGATATTATCCAGGAGAACTTCCCCAACCTTGCAAGGCAGGCCAACATTCAAATATAGGAAATACAGACAACACCGCAATGATACTCCCCTAGAAGAGCAACCCCAAGGCACATAATCGTCAGATTCACCAGGGATGAAATGAAGGAAAAAATACTAAAGGCATCCAGAGAGAAAGGTCGGGTCATTCACAAAGGGAAGCACATCAGACTCACAGTGGATCTCTCAGCAGAAACCCTAAAAGCCAGAAGAGAGTGGGGACCAATATTCAATATCCTTAAAGAAAAGAACTTTCAACCTAGAATTTCACATCCAGCCAAACTAAGCTTCATAAGCGAAGGAGAAATAAAATCCTTTATGGACAAGCAATTGCTGAGAGATTTTGTCACTACCAGACCTGCCCTACAGGAGCTCCTGAGGGAAGCACTAAACACAGAAAGGAAAAAGCAGTACCAGCCACTGCAAAATAGAACCAAATGATAAAGACCAATGTGCAATGAAGATATTATACCAACCAAAGGGCAAAACAAACAACCAGTAACAAAATGGCAGGATCAAATTCACATATAACAATATTAACATTAAATGTAAATGGACTAAATGCCCCAATCAAAGCACACAGACTGGCAAATTGGATAAAAAGCCAAGAACCATCAGTGTGCTATATTCAGGAGACCCATCTCATGTGCAAACACACACATAGACTCAAAATAAAGAGATGGAAGAAGATTTATCAAGCAAATGGAGAGCATAAAAAAGCAGGGGTGGCAATCCTAGTCTCTGATAAAGTGGACTTTAAACTAACAAAGATCAAAAGAGACAAAGAAGAGCATTACATAATGATAAAACGAACAATGCAACAAGAAGAGCTAACTATCCTAAATATATACGCACCCAATAAAGGAGCACCCAGAGACATAAAGCAAGTTCTTAACGACCTACAAAGAGATTGACACTCCCACACAATAATAGTGGGAGACTTTAACACTCCACTGTTAATATTAGACAGATCAACAAGACAGAAAATCAACAAGGAAATCCAGGACTTGAACACAGATCTGGACAAAATGAACCTAATAGACATTTACAGAACTCTCAAACCCAAATACACAAAATATACATTATTCTCAGCACCACATCACACTTATTCTAAAATCAATCACAGAATTGGAAGTAAATCACTCCTCAGCAAATGCAAAAGAACGGAAATCATAACAGTCTCTCAGACCACAGTGCAATCAAATTAGAACTCAGGATTAAGAAACAAACTCAAAACCGCACAACTTCAGTGAAAATGAACAACTGGCTACTGAATGTTCACTGGATACACAATGAAATGAAGGCAGAAATAAAGATGCTCTTTGAAACCAAAGAGAAAGAAGACACAATGTACCAGAATCTCTGGGACACATTTAAAGCAGTGTCTAGAGGGAAATTCATAGCAATAAATGCCCACATGAGGAGCAAGGAAAGGTCTAAAATTGACACCCTATCATCAAAATTGAAAGAGTTAGAGGAGCAAGATAAAAAAAAAAACTCAAAAGCGAGCAGAAGACAAGAAATAACTAAGATCAGAGCAGAACTGAAGGAGATAGAGACACAAAAACCCTTCAAAAAATCAACAAATCCAGGAGATGGTTTTTTGAGAAGATCAACAAAATAGACCACTAGCCAGATTGATAAAAAAGAAAGGAGAGAAGAATCAAATAGATGCAATAAAAAACGGTAAACGGGATAACACCACCGATTCCACAGAAATACAAACTACCATCAGAGATTATTACAAACAACTATATGAACACAAACCAGTAAATCTGGAAGAAATGGATAAATTCCTGGACACTTGCACTATCCCAAGAATAAACCAGGAAGAAGTTAAAACCCTGAAGAGACAAATAACAAAGGCTGAAGTTGAGATGGCAATTGTTAGCCTACCAACTAAAAAAAGCCCAGGTCCGGACAGGTTTACAGCCAAATTCTACCAGACATACAAAGAGGACCTGGTACCATTCCTTCTGAAACTATTCCAAACAATACGAAAAGAGGGAATCCTTCCCAAATCATTTTATGAGACCAACATCATCCTAATACCAAAACTGGGCAGAGACACAACTAAAAAAGAAAACTTCAGGCCAATATCCATGATGAACATCGATGCAAAAATCTTCAATAAAATACTGGCAAACAGAATGCAGTAGCAAATCAAAAAGCTTATTCATCATGATCAAGTAGGCTTCATCCTGGGGATGCAAGGCTGGTTGAACATATGCAAGTCTATAAAGGTAATTCACCACATAAACAGAACCAAAGACAAAAACCACATAATTATCTCAATAGATGCAGAGAAGACCTTCAACAAAATTGAACAGCCCTTTATGCTAAAAACTCTCAATAAACTAGGTATTGATGGAACATATCACAAAATAATAAAAGCCACAGCCAATATCATACTGAATGGGCAAAAACTGGAAGCATTCCCTTTGAAATCTGGCACTAGACAAAGATGCCCTCTCTCACCACTCCTATTCAATATAGTATTGGAAGCTCTAGCCAGATAAATCAGGCAAGAAAAAGAAATAAAGCGTACTCAGTTAGGAAAAGAGGAAGTCAAATTGTCTCTATTTGCAGATGACATGATTGTATATTTAGAAGACACCATTATCTCAGCCCACAATCTCCTGAAACTGATAAGCAAATTCAGCAAAGTCTCAGGGCACAAAATCAATGTGCAGAAATCACAAGCATTTCTATACACCACTAACAGACTTAAAGAGAGCCAAATCAAAAGTGAACTGCCATTCACAATTGCTACACAGAGTATAAGATACCTAGGGATACAACTAACAAAATATGTAAAGGACCTCTTCAAGGAGAACTACAAACCACTGCTCAAGGAAATAAGAGAGGACAAAAACAGATGGAAAAACATTCCATGCTCATGGTTAGAAAGAATCAACATCGTGAAAATGGTCATATTGCCCAAAGTAATTTATAGAATCAATGCTATCCCCATCAAGCTTCCAATGACCCTCCTCACAGAACTGGAAAAAACCACTTTAAACTTCATATGGAATCAAAAGAGAGCCCACATAGCCAAAATAATCTGAAGCAAAAAGAACAAAGCTGGAGGCATCATGTTGCCTGACTTCATACTATACTACAAAGCCACAGCATTCAAAACAGCATGGTACTGGTACCAAAACAGAGACAGAGACCAATGGAACAGAACAGAGGCCTCAGAAGCAACAACACACAGCTACAATCATCTGATCTTTGACAAACCTGACAACAACAAGCAACAAGGAAAGGATTCCCTGTTTAATAAATGGTGTTGGAAAAACTGCCTGGCAATGTGCAGAAAGTAGAAACTGGACTCCTTCCTGACATCTTACACTAAAATTAACTCCAGATGGATTAAAGATTTAAACATAAGACCTAAAACAATAAAAACCGTAGAAGAAAACCTAGGCAAAACAATTCAGGACATAGGCATGGGCAAGGACTTCATGACTAAAACACCAAAAGCAATGGCAACAAAAGCCAAAATAGACAAATGGGATCTAATTAAACTCCAGAGCTTCTGCACAGCAACGGAAACAATCATTAGAGCGAACCAGAAACCAACAGAATGGGAAAAAATTTTTACAATCTACCCATCTGACAAAGGACTAATATCCAGAATCTACAAAGAACTAAAACAGATTTACAAGAAAAAAACAAACAAGCCTATTCAAAAATGCGTGAAGGATATGAACAGACACTTTTGAAAAGAAGACATCTATGAGGCCAACAAACATCAAAAAATGCTCATCATCACTGGTCATTAGAGAAATGCAAATCAAAACCACATTGAGATACCATCTCATGCCAGTTAGAATGGTGATCATCTGGAGACAACAGATGCTGGAGAGGATGTGGAGGAATAGGAATACTTTTACCCTGTTGGTGGGAGTGTAAATTAGTTCAACCATTGTGGAAGACAGTGTGGCGATTCCTGAAGGACCTAGAAATAGAAATACCATTTGACCCAGCAATCCCATTACTGGGTATATATCCAAAGGATTATAAATTGTTCTATTATAAAGACACATGCACACATATGTTCCTTGTGGCACTGTTTACAATAGTGAAGACCTGGAACCAACCCAAATGTCAATCAACAATAGACTGGATAAAGAAAATGTGGCACATATACACCATGGAATACTATGCAGCCATG
>PVKP010027878.1:0-30786 GCA_004027715.1 Plecturocebus donacophilus | reverse complement strand
ACTTGCGTATGTTGAACCAGCCTTGCATCCCCGGGATGAATCCTACTTGATCATGGTGGATAAGCTTTTTGATGTGCTGTTGCAATCGGCTTGCCAGTATTTTATTGAAGATTTTTGCATCTATGTTCATCATGGATATTGGCCTGAAGTTTTCTTTTCTTGTTGAGTCTCTGCCAGGTTTTGGTATCAGGATGATGTTCTTTTCTTTAAGCATGTTGAATATTGGCCCCCACTCTCTTCTGGCTTTTCTGCTGAGAGATACGCTGTGAGTTTGATGGAATTTCCTTTGTGGGTAACCTGACTTTTCTCTCTGGCTGCCTCACATTTTTCCTTCATTTCAACCCTGGTGAATCTGATGATTATGTGCCTTGGGGTTGCTCTTCTTGAGGAGTATCTTTGTGGTGTTCTTTGTATTTCCTGGACTTGAATGTTGGCCTGCCTTGCTAGGTTGGGGAAGTTTTCCTGGATAATATCCTGAAGAGTATTTTCCAGCTTGGATTCATTCTCTTCGTCACATTCAGGTACACCTATCAAACGTAGATTAGGTCTTTTCACATAGTCCCATATTTCTTGGAGACTTTGTTCATTTCTTTTTACCCTTTTTTCTCTATTCTTGCCTTCTCATTTAATTTCATTGAGTAGATCTTTAATCTCCGATATCCTTTCTTCTCCTTGGTCGATTCGGCTACTAAAACTTGTGTATGCTTCACAAAGTTCTCATATTGTGTTTTTCAGCTCCATCAAGTCTTTATATTCTTCTCCAAACTGTTTATTCTAGTCAGCATCTCATCTAACCTTTTTTCTAGGTTCTTAGTTTCTTCACATTGGGTTAGCACATGTTCTTTTAGCTCTGAGAAGTTTGTTATTATCCACCTTCTGAAGCCTGTTTCTGTCAATTCATCTGATTCATTCTCCATCCATCTTTGATCCCTAGCTGGTGAAGAGTTGTGATCCCTTGGATGAGGAGCGGTGTTCTGCTTTTTGGTGTTTTCTTCCGTTTTGCACTGGTTTCTTCCCATCTTAGTAGCTTTATTTTTCTGTGGTCTTTGTAGTTGGTGACTTTCAGATGGGGTCTCTGAGTGGATGTCCTTTTTGTTGATGTTGAAGCTATTTATTTCTGTTTCTTAGTTTTCCTTCTACCAGTCAGGCCCCTCTGCTGCAGGACCACTGGAGGTCCACTCCAGACTTCGCTCACCTGGGGATAACCTGTGGGGGCTGCAGAACAACAAGAGTTGCCACCGGTTTCTTCCTCTGCTATCCTTGTCACTGAAGGGTACCCACCAGATGTCGGCCTGAGATTTCCTTTATGAGGTGTCTCTTAGGGTAGACGGGGGTCAGGGAGTTGCTTGAGGAGACAGTCTGTTCCTTATAGAAGCTCAGGTGCTGTGCTGGGAGTTCTGTTGTTCCATGCAGAGCTGCTGGGCAGGTACGTTTAAGTCTGCTGCAGCAGAACTCATAACCGCCTCTTTTCCCAGGTGCTCTGTCCTAGGAAGATCAGATTTATAAGTTCCTATCGTGCTGCTGCCTTTTTTCATAGATGCCCTGCCCTGCACAGAGTAGTCTACTCACAGTCTGCCAGTAGAGGTGTTGCTTAGCTGCCACAGGCTCTGCCCAGCTGCTGTATGAACTGCCTCAGTAGTGGTGGACTGCCTTGGTAGTGGTGGTCGCCCTTCCCCTCACTGAGCTGGACCATCCTGCGTCCAGCTGCACTTGCTGTCAAACTCTCAATCCAGAGCGTTTCAGATTGCTTGTTTTGTGGGGGTGGTACCCATTGAGCCAGATCGCCTGGCTCCAGTTGAAATGGCCAGTTGAAATGGCCACCCAGACTTGTGTGAGTTTCTGTGCGCCGACCTGGCACCAGCTGAAACTGCCACACTAAAAACTCGTGACCCTTTTTGGGGCCAAGTCTCCCCATCTGTGGGCAGTGAAAACTTGTTTGGAAATACGGTGTTCACTCACCCTCGGTGCTGTTCTCACTGGCAACTGCACTACGGAGCTGTTCCTATTAAGCCATCTTAGATCCTCCCGCAAGTGACTTTTTTTCATTGATTTGTTTATAAGGCCCACTTGTTATACAAAATATACTAGAAGGCCAAAATACTACGGGCTCTGAAAATTAATTGATCTCATGAACTAAATATTGCTTATATTTAATCATTTAGGAGTTACTGTGTGGTTCATTTTGTTAGACCTGATTAACTTCTGTACTTTTCCTGAAGTAGCACTGGAAAAGGATGTTGCTCTTCTGAATGTTAAATATTAAATAATGACCAGAGACAGGATTTAATTGTTTCCACATAGCACCATTAAATAAAGGCACATGATGGACAGATTTCTAAATGCAGGCTTCAACATGTGGTAGAATTCAGCCATCACTTTTCAATGAGACACCCAGTCCTAGAGTATTCATCAGACAAGAGTTAGTGTGGGCTTTGCACACGGCTAAATAGCAAGCTCAGGTGCTCTGTCTCTTTGACCTGTTTTCCCAGTTCTAATCCAATCACTAATTCTTATCTCTAATCAGTGTGTGTGAGAACACCCAAGACACAAAGCTAAATGCTTTAGACACATGGAAATGATGCCCTGCTTTAAGAAAAACAAACATGGTATAAATGACTCCAAATTCCCCACTAAAATATATAAATTAGTTTTAAAAAATCATATTAAATTTACAAAAAATATTTCCAGCAGGTTCTCAGCATTTAAATTATGAACCATTCTATAAATATTTATAGACTGTGCTGAAATTAGTTTATTGCATAAATAGAGGTACACCTGCACAGAGTAATTAATTTGCACTGGGAGAGAAATGGCGTTATTTGTTATTATTGTATTCTCAGAATGGACTCATTTTTCAAATAATAAGCCACTAGATCTCAAAATCATGGCCAGAATTATGGGTACCTGGTATCAGGGAGAGTTTAGAAATTGTCTGTTTATATTTTGGTTAATAAGCAAAACATTTGGCTTTATATATACACATAAACATTCCACTGAGTAACTCATACTTTGTTATTCAGAAAGTCAATGACAGATGGTTAATTACTAAGCTGTCAGTTTATTTCAAATCAACTTCATTTCACACTTTTAAGTAACAGTCATGTGTCAGAGATCCTTAAAAGATATATGAAATATACAGGACATAACCATGGCTGCTATAGCACTTACAACATGGAGAAAATAAAAATTATAATACTTACTGCATGAGGCAGAATAGGATCACACTGAAATACACTTGGCCCTTGAGCAATGTGTGTTTGAACTGCACAGATCCACTTACATGTGGATTTTCTTCTACCTTTACTATCCCTGAGACAGCAAGACCAACTCCTCTTCCTTCTTCATCTATTCAATGTGAAGATAATAAGGATTAAGAATTTTACAGTGGTCTACTTTCACCTCATGAGTAGTAGATATAGTTTATTCTTTATTCTTCTCATAGTTTTTAACATTTTTTCTCTAGGTTACTTTATAAGAATACAGTATATAATACATGTAACATATAAAATATGTATTCCTCGACTGATATGTCATTGGTAAGGCTTCCAGTCAACAGAAGGCTATTAACAGCTAAGTTGTGGGGGAGTCAAAAGTTATAGATTTTCAATTGTGCATGAAGTCAGCACCCCTAACCTTCACGTAGCTCAAAGGTCAACTATGTACATGAGATATTAATATCTTTATATGCATACATTACCTCACTGAATCATCCCAAACAACTTTGCAGTATACTCTTTATCCACACTGTTACAGATGAGAACAGAGAGGCTAAGGAACATTAGATAACTCACTAAAAATCATAGGCTTGAGAAATGGTAATATCGATAAATAGCTCCGGTTCTAAATCAGGCAGGTTTTATAACTCCAAAATTGTTGCTCTGCCCACCTCACCTACTGCTTGAGTGCAGAGTGTGGGAGAAACAGTATCAGGAAACCAAACCCCAAAGGTGAATTAGAGCCAGACTATGGATACTTGAAATGTCACAATATTCGTTTTCACTCCATCCTCTGTACAATAGGAAGGTATTCAAGTCCTTTCAGTGGAGCCGCAACAATATCCAATTTTTATTTGAGAAAGATCAGATCATGCCTGACATCAAAACAGAGAAAAGCAGCACAAATTTCGAGTCTAGAAGAAAATGATGAGAGGGCTTATGAATGTTTCCATGATTTTTTTTCACCATGGGACATTTATTTATTACAGCCTGAATTTTCGTGATGTTAAATAAGTGGTATGTTTACCTGATCAACTGGTCAGGTTGATGTATCAGCAGGGCAGGTTACTTGAAATATGCAGAGCAGCCTATGAATGAATCCTTAACATAATTACATCTGTTAAAGTGGATATTCTTGGGGTCAATGTCTTCTGACATTTGTAAGTCCAGGAACTGGGCACTGGCTTCAGAGCTCAGTAAATCAATAGATTCAGCCAATGGCTACTTTCCAGAGAAGTATCAGAAAATACTTTAACAGGAACTAAGACCTTCAATATAATCCAAATGATTTTCACAGCAGCTGAAGTATGTTGTCTTTTCATACAGAAAAGCAGCTAAGTAGATGAGGGCAAATCTCTAAAACTTGCCAGTTTCTGACCAACATCAGAGAGGGAAAACTTTTGAATCTGGTTCTTCAAACACTGCTGCTCTCACCCTTGCAGGCCTGTATCTCCTCAGAAAGTCCCCTCAAGGCCAACTCCACAATAAAATGCAAAGCATTCAAATGAAGACTGCATTCTAAGTTAGTTTGTCAGAATACAAAATTCTAACTCCTCAGTTTTTTCATCCTGGTATCCATTCAGATAGAGACTTGAATATGTGGCTAAATGTTCCAGGCAGTGGTAATTAAGAAACTTCAAAATGATGCAGTGATTAATGAATCCATTGATTGATTCATTCATACATTCATTTGGGAAAGCAGTCTACCCCAGTGATCACAGGCTATGGGGTCAGCAAGACATTGGTTTGACTCTCATCTACCTCCTAGCTTTGTGGCATCAGGCAAGTCACTTACCCATGCCTCCATTTGCTCATCTGTGAAAGGAGAGTGATACAAACACAAACAGCAAATGAGCTAATGCAAGTAAAATATTTAGTGCTGTGCCTGGCACAAAGTGGACAGCCAAAGACTAGTAGTGGAGTTAATACTCATTCAACGAATATTTATGGTGCACCTGGCATGTGCACGTCAATGAACTGAAGGCAGCAGAGAAACAAGGAGGCCTGTGCTCTCCACAAGTGTTCATCTGGAAACTTGACTTGGAAAGGAAAGTATCATGAGCCTTTTTCTTTAATAGGGCAGGCATATTTGTGCCAACTCAGCTTTCATGAGCCACAAACACTGCTGACCGTATTCTTCTCTAGGAAAGGGATTCTTGACTTCTACACTATAACCATTACAACACAATGCAGGGGAAAAAAAGTTTTTAAAATAAAAACCTATCAGTGAATTATTCATCTTTGGTTCTATTCCCAAGAAGGAACATGATACATTTTTATGGCTTCAAAGGTAAGACTCAAGTCATTATTATTAAGTATGTTTTGAGAAACAGTGATTGTGAGCAATTACTAGAGCATTCATAAAACGACTTTAATGCTTAATTTGTTAAAATAATTATGCATGTCTCCAAGTGAGTGAATCAGATACAAGCAACCTCAAAACACAGTTACAAAACTGAGACTTGATTCTGCAAAAAATGTTCGAACAGCTAGTTTGTTTTGTCTTCCAATCTCCATAACAAACATCCCAAAAAAGGCCTCCTTATACTTTAATTATGGAATAGATATCCAAAAGAGAACTATTTCCAGACACTGAGTCCTGTGCAAAAAATATCTTGTTAGCTTAAACCAAATGTTTTCAAATAATTGGATTTTTTATTATTTCAAATTTTTGTAAATACCATAGTAATCGAATGGTTTCTAAATTTAATTTCCAGATGGTATTCCCCCAAAATCATTTAGAGAAAAACAGTAACTCAGGAATGAGTTTTCTACTGTAAAATGATTTTTAATTCTTACAGATGAAAGGGTTTGGTGGTGATGGTGTTGAGGTTTCATTTTCTTACGTGGCAGAACCTTATCAGATATTACAGTCAAGCTATGCTACAGTCAGGTGGTTGTAGGGCTACTCCCATGGTACCCCTCATTAAGATAAATTATTTTACTTCTAATAGTATTTCAGCCCATATAATTTTAAATACAATTTATAATTAATAGTTTCCTAGTTATGTGGTAATTGTGGCTCCCATCAGAAGGCAGGTTCAAATCAATATGACATCATTCAAAGTGTTGTATTTTTGCTCAAGATCCTTAGTATTTGCTTTTACCCTATGTACCACAAGAAAGTTATGAGTTCTCAGGACCAAAATGTTTCCCATAAAATAGAATGTTGAAATTCAGGTAATGAATTCTTACTACCAAATATTTGAGAGATCTCTCCTATGCTCACAATTATTTCAAGTTAAACAGAATGAATGAAGGAGGGATGAGATTGAGCATTCAAATAGCAATCCCATGAGCAAAGCATTAAGTATAGGGCTTCTTCTGGCTTGTCTTCTGTTGACTATCCTAGACTTAATTTCAAAAAGCCTCTTGAGAAACACAACTTTGGGATATTAAAAGTGATTCCCAAAATCTAAGCCCAAATTTGCTATTATCTCTTTCTCTCTCTCCCTCTCTTTCTGTGTGTGTGTGTGTGTGTGTGTGTGTGTGTGTGTGTGTCTACACTGTCTTTTTCTTCACCACCCACACATATTTTATAACTAATTGTAATTCCTAAAGGTGTATCTGAGGGCATACATAGTTTTTTTATATATGTATAGATAAATGAATAGAAGGTGAAATATTTTTATATATGTACATATACCCTGGTAAATCTTTCTAGGGAAAAAAAGTGACTTAGCTTACGGTAGTGGGAAGAGAGCATAGTGCTGTTATTTAAAATTGCTTCAGTTCCATTTCATGAACATTCACTGTATTATACTAAGGTTTTGAGGAGGTGTAAAACAGACAGTAAGTTTTGTGCTCTTAAGAAATGTATAAAAAAAACAGTACTCACCATGAAGATACATGCAAAATTCCAAAAACATATCCTTCAAATTTGCATTTAGCTAACTAAAAAAAAAGATGCAAGAATATATACATAAAAGGGGCAGGCTTACTGGAAGTGTTAGTATCAAAAGACAAAACTCAAAGCTTTGAAGTAGGCAAAGGGCAGTGTGGCTGCAAGGTGGTAGTACAGCACTTGTAACTGGTATAATGCCTTGCATGAAAAATCAAAAGGTGCAAACAAACCCTGCAAATCCCCCCCAAAGCAAGTACCTAAGCAAAGTATTCACTCTGAATTTGGGTACATCCAGAGGTCCAGAAGGATATGCCAATTATAATTTATTTAAACCTGATAGACACATAGGCACATTAAAGAGATCTTGATTGACTAGATTAAGGGCAAATAGTTGTCTCCCAAGCATTCCAAGAATAAGAACACCCTCGTCAACCTTCCAAGTAACAATTTGGTATCAGAGAATGAGATCCCAAGCTAGAACAAGCACACTATTTGGAAGTTAGTGGAAATCAGAAAAAAGAGATGATTTTGAGAACCACAAGGTGTTGGGTCACTGAGGACTCCTGGGATATTGTGCCAAGCCTCTTGGGGTGGTGGATTGTAATAAAAAATAATTCCAAAAAATTATGTCACTCATAATAACATAAGAACTGAGACCATGAGAGCATAAGGCAGCAGTGCCTGTGGACTGACTAGGGGACAGACACTGCAAAGCACTAGATCTACAACCTTACTCTTTCCTCCCTCTTTCAGAGAGATGGGTGTTGAAAATCAAAGTAGAGAAGAGAGATATTTGGGGAAGAGGACATCCTGAGTTCAGGTTCTTGATACTCTCTTCCTGGTGACTCTTCATAGGACCAACTCAATAGCTAAAAGTAACCCTAACATACATGTTGGTGACTAGAAAATATCCATGATAATATCTGAGATATCGAGCCTATTGGAAAAAATGCATTAGGAGTAGAACTTCATTGGCTTTATAGCTGTGAGGTTAGTTGACTAGAACATAAAACTTGATTAACAGGCATGTCTCTCCAGTGGAGTATGGGACACAAAATACAGTTGCCCAGGAGATTGAGCAACGAAGGTATGGTGAAGTTTAGTTCACCTAGTGGATTTACTTATTGCAGGGAAGGGATCATCTGTGTGCAGTTCTAGGAGAGGCCAGCTTGTCCTGTCAGTAACAGCAGGCTGAATACAATTTCTAGCAAAATCCTACTGGGATTCTTTTTTACAGAAATACAAAACAGTTCTACAACTCATGTGGAAGCATAATAAACCCTGAATAGCCAAAATGATCTTGACCAAAAAGAACAAAGCTGGAGGCATCATGCTTCCTGATTTCAAAGTATATTAAAAAGTTGCAGTAATTAAAACATTATAGTACTAGCATAAAGACAGACATGTAGACCAATGGAATATACGAGAGAGCCCATAAGTAAATACATGAATGTATGATTAAATTATCTTCAACAAGTTGCCAAGAATTTACAATGGGATCGTTCATTCAAAAAAATGTGCTGACAGAACTAGACGTCAACATGCAAAATAATGCAATTTGATCTTTATCTGTGATGGTTTATATTAAGTGTCAACTTGATTGGGTTGAAGGATGCAAAGTGTGTTTCTGGGTGTGTCTGTGAGGGTGTTGCCAAAGGAGATTAACATTTAAGTCAGTGGAATGAAAGAGGCAGACCCACCCTCAATCTGGGTGGACAACATCTAATCAGCTGCCACTATGGCTACAATAAAGCAGGCAGAAGAAAGTGGAATGAGGAGACCTGCTGAGCCTTCATCTTTCTCCTTTGTTGGATACTTCCTGCTCTTGAACAAGAGACTCCAAGTTGTTCAGCTTTTGGATTTTTGGACTTACACCAGTGATTCGCCAGGTGCTCTTGGGCCTTTGGCCACAGACTGAAGGCTGCACTGTTGGCTTTCCTACTTTTGACGTTTTGGGACTTGGACAGGCTTCCTTACACCTCTCAACCTGCAGATGGCCTATTGTGAGACTTTACCTTGTGATCATGTGAGTCAATACTCCTAATAAACTCCCCTTCATATATACATGTGTCCTATTAGTATTGTGCCTTTAGAAAACTCTAATACATTACCTTATACCACATACAAAAATCAACTTGAAATGAATTAAAAATGTAAGCATAAGACCTGAAACTGTAAAGTGTCTAGAACAAATGACAAATGGTTATATGAAAAGGTACTCAATATCATTAGTCATCAGGGAAATGCAAATCAAAACCACAATTATATATCACCTCATACTTGATAGAATGGCTATTATCAAAAAACCAAAAGATAACAAGGTTAGAGAGGATGTGGAGAAATTGGAATTCCTGTACACTGTAAGCAAATGAAATAGTAGAGCCTCTGTGGAATAAAGTATGGAGGTGCCCAAAAAGATTAAAAATACAACTACCAGATGATCCAGCAATACCCCTCCTGGGCGATTATTGACAATACTTGAAAACAGAATGTCAAAGAGCTATCTCCACTCTCATGTTAATTGCAGCATTACTCATTATACCCAAGACATGGAAACAACCCTAAATATTCATCAGTGGACAAACAGATAAAGAAATGTGGTATAAACACACAATGGAAATTTATTTAGCCTTAAAAAATAAGGGAATCTTGCTATTTGTAACAATATGAATGAACCTGTGGGCCATTATGCTAAGAGAAGTAAGTCAGGCACACAAGGAAAAATACTATATAATCTTACTTATGTAGAGTATCTACAATGGTCAAACTCATAGAAACACAGTCAATTGATTGGTAGTTGCCAGGGGCTGGGGAGAGGAGAAAGTGGGGAGTTATTTCTAATATGGGTATAAAGATTTGGTATTCAAGGTGAGTACATTCTAGGTATCTGGTATAAAACATAGTGTGTATCTTTAGCAACACTGCATTGTGCACTTAAAAATTTCATTGAGGGTAGATCACATGTTAAATGTTTTTATCACAAAAAAGGAAGGCATAAGGAAACATTGAGAGGTGATGGGTATATATATACATCACCTCACCCTTTGACTGTGGTGATGGTGTCATGGGCATATGGATGTGTCCTAACTTATGTAATTGCATACAGTAAATATGTACAACTTTTTGCATATTAATTATACCTCAATAAAGCTATTGAACTTTTGTCTTCTACAATAAAACCTGATATTTCAGAAAGATTATATTGGTTTTTGGAAGATAAAAAGATGAAAAATCTAACAGCACAGAACAAAAAAAATTTAATGAGTAAAGTCAGACACTGGGGAAAGATCCAAAGAACCTGAGATATAATTACTAAGAGCTTCATAAAAAAAAAAAAACAGGAAGAAATAGAAGTAAATTGTCAATGATATAGTAGCAACAACTTTCTTGAGCTAAAGGATGACTTCAATGTTGAGATGCTAAGATTTTGTTGAGGCATAGGCAGATTTAATAAAATAATGACATACAATCATCCCTTAACATCCTGGGGATTAGTTCTAGGACCAAATCTGAGGATGCTCAAATCCTTTATATTAAATGGCATAGTATTTGCATATTGCCTATACACCTCCGCCCATATATTTTATTTTTATTTGTTTCTTTTTGTTTTTGAGACAGAGTCTTGTTCTGTCATCCAGGCTGGAGTGCAGTAGTGCAATTCTCGTCTCACTTCAACCACCGCCTCCCAAGTTCAACAGATTCTCCTGCCTCAGCCTTTCAAGCAGCTGGGATTTACAGGCATGCACCACCACACCCAGCTGTTTTTTTGTATTTTTAGTAGAGATGGGGTTTCACCATGTTGGCCAGGCTGGTCTCGAACCCCTGACCTCAAGTGATCCACCCACCTGGGCTTCCCAAAGTGCTGGGACTACAGGCCTGAGCCATCACACCCAGTCATCCTATATATTTTAGGTCATTACTAGAATCTTTACAATACCTCATGCAATATAAATCCTGTATAAATACTTGTTATACTATTTTTAAATTTATATTATTTTTATCATTGTGGTGTTATTTGTATTGATTATTTTTTAAAGTATTTTTGATCCAAGGTTGGTTAAACCTGCCAGTGTGGAACCAATGCATGCAGAGGGTTGACTTGTAGTTGAATCTAGCGTGATACAGTTTTTGAACTCCAAATACGAAAAATACTCTTGAAAGTGTCAATAAAGAACTTTTTTTTTTTTTGGTTAAGAGAAGATAAACAGACTAATGTCAAATATCCTCTGAGTAACACTAGAAGCTAGAATAAAGTGCAGCGACATCTACAATTTACTGGGAAGCATGAATTGAGATCTTAGAATCCTGTATTGCCTAAGGTCTCACTTACAGGAAATAACAAAGAAAAGATATTTTAAGACTTGCAAGGACTCAAAAGGCACTTTCTTAAGAACTCAAAGAAGTACTTCAGCCAAATAAAAAAATCAAAACAAAACTCTCATGAATCAAGTACAAGAAACAGCACTGAACAGTGAATTGTACCATATTTATAATTATATATAAATGAATTAGGATAATAACACTGGAAACTAATAAAAGGGTTTTGTAAGGATTCTTGAAACAAAGAGACACTTTCTAATTGAAAATATATAGTGTCTGAAACTAAAATTCCAAACCATCTCAGAAAAACCCAGGAGATACAGGGTAAAAGTGTCGGGAGCTGTAGGGTGTTCAGGAATGGGAAAGTAAATGAGTTTTTAAAGGTATTGATGGAAATGAGGGAGTGGAAAAGTAAATGACTTAGGGGAAGTGGGAGCCTATTCTATTTAAAATTGATACAGTAGATAAATACAGAAACAAATAAGCAAGCTATTATAAAAAGTGAGCTTCCATTTTAAAAAGATTGACAAATTCAACTAGATATAAATCAAAACTTTCTGAATGTAAGAAAATCACTTAAAGACAAATAAACAGAAAAATATTAGCTACCTATACCACTAAAGCCCTAGTATCATTAATATGTAAGTACAAACTTCAAATCAATAGGAAAATGTCAGTGTTTCAATAACAAAATAGATACATCAATATGAACAGGCAATTCTCTTGGAAGATACACATGAAATTGTTGAATGTGTCTGCCTCTGTTGAAGGGAATACAATATCTGGGAGACCAGAGGGGAAGGCTGAATTATACTTCATTGTATACACTTGTGTGTCTTTTGAATTTGGAGCACTGCATACTTTTTCCATATTAAGGTACATTAAAAACTGTAACAAAATAATTCATTCATGCCACAATCCAATTGACTATTCTGTTTGAAGCTTTCCATACAAGCCTTACGCTCTCTTCAGCCTTACGTCTGCCTTCCACTAGGGCTGAATCCTCCAAGTTTAGTCAGCCCATGAGCAAAGACAGAGAAAGGAAACATAGAAGATCATGTTTAGTCTTATCACCTTTTAGGGATAAGATTTAAGTGATACACATCACTTCTATCCAACATTTTATTGATTAGATCAGTCCCATGGCCTGATCTTGATATAAGAGTACTGGAAAATGTTATTTAGCTACTGATCCAAGAAAGAGATGCCAGGTTAGGTGACCATCTAGCCAAACTCTGTTCCAATTACCTCGAAATATTTTAAAGAGAAATAAATAAAAGGATGCATTAAGTTGTACCAGGCAAATGCAAATGAAAAATATACATATTAATTAAAAAATAAAATATTAAAAGGGACAGAGAGAAATTTTGTGATGGTAAAAGCTGCAACCTACAAAGATGAATGAAACAAGTCTAAATCATTACAAAACAAACAGTATAACATTACACAAATACATTAAGCAAAACCTTCTATGAAGACACAGAAAACGAAAAAAAATGTTGGATCATTGGTGGGTTAAGAGGCCATGCCACAAAACCCATAGAGTATTTGAAAAGTATAATTTACAAACTCAATGTAACAAAAATACAGACACACACACACATACACACACACACACACACAGACACACCTTTGTACCCTACAAATACGTATTTGTACAAATACATATTTGTACAAATACAAACAACATATTTTATTCGAATATTAAAAAAAATTTTATTCGAATATTTTATTTTAAAATATTTTATTCGAATATTAATAACATATTTTATTCGAATATTAATAAAAATTGATCATATATCTGGCCACAATAAAACCTAATAAGACTCTTAAATTTAAAAAAATCACATAATAAATTTACATATGTAAATATGTACTTCACATGATACATTTAAAAATAATGTATTTCACATGTCTGACAACAACCTAATAAAAATAGAAGTTAACAGCTCAAAGATTGCCCCATAACTTCACCACTTAGAAATTAAGGAGCACTCTGATAAACACCAAATTTAAGGGAAAAAAATGAAGTTATGTATTTTCTATAATTTAACACAAAGTAAAATACCTCATATGAAAACATACAGGATATAACTAAAGCTATATACAGAGGTAAAACATTTTATTAAAGAAGTACTATATATAAAAATGAACCAAATATTCAGCTAACAAAGTAGAAAAACAAAATGAACCAAAAAGTTCAGAGAAAGTAAGAAAGATAAAACCGGAAATTACCCAAATTATACTAAATCCATCCAAAACAGTAAAGAAGTTGTGGATGCAGGTTACACTTAGGCACTTCATGAATGAGAAGGAAAGTAAGGAGGTAGGGGGAGGGTGTCTCAGTTACTGAGATTTTGCTGGTGGGTCCCGAATCAAAAAATCACTGTTTTGTGACATTTCTTATGACCATGAATTTAGGGTACCAGATCCATCATAGTTTCAATTCTCAAAGGTCATATTCTTTCTAGATGAGCTGCAACCATCTGTCATAAAATTATTTTAAAATCTTAGACAATGTGACTTAATGAATGTGAGTCAAACTCTCTCATCCCCTGTAGGGATTGTTGACATCTTGAAAGCCTGTATCCCTCAACTGTACTTGCATAGCAATTTATACACATCACTGTTGCACCATTTATCACACTGCCTCATGAGTTCTAAGTTTCTGTGTGTCTTTTCCTTTGACTCCTTTAGGCACAGGACTATGTCTTTGTCTTCTTGGATCCTCCCAGTACCTCTACAGAGCCAAAAAATATTTGATGAACAACTGAGTAAGAGAACGAATGCACAGCTACTGAGAAAAAAGCCAAAGGGACAGAGAATCAATAAATTCCTTTTTGTGTGAAGGGTGACCTACATAATGAAGGCACCATAGGCTCATTAAGCTACAGATGAAAAGTACCCAACTGACAAAACAACAGACAGAAAAAAACCACACCAATTATCTAGGAAGCCTAGCTAACAGTTTAACCAATAGACAAAGATGTTTTTCAAGACTATTCAAAAATTTCAGAAACAATTTATTATTTATTTAAAACCATTGTCAGCTACCAGAACACATATAGTGCTGTTTTAAGCTTCTGAAAAATCACTAACAAGACAAGATACTGGTTGCTGACTAGGTTACCCTTGTAGTCATCATTAATCTCTTTTGCTTCTGGGGGCATGGATAAAATTTGTGTCCAAAAAAAAAAAAAGGAAAAGGAAACAGAAGTATAAAGATTACAATAAATGAATGCTGACTCAAAGAAGAGAGATCAAAAGATTTATTAACATCTTATCTACACTATCCACATTCACACAGACCAAAAATTTCAGGAGAAAAGGTACCATTTTAATCAGGTGGTTCAACTGTTAGCCCACATCTCCATCCTGTCTACAATTGTCTTCAAACTGGTTGCAAAGCCTTTAAATGGCAAACTGGTTGCAAAGCCTTTAAATGGATGCCAAGAGATGTGGAGGGTTTTAACAGTACACGAGAATGTAGTGAATATAAGTTGTGTAAAGCTCTAAATGGATGTAGCTAAAGGTGAGCCTTTCTAAATAAGGGAAGGACCTTCTTCCTGCAGTCACTGATCTTCACACTTTATCCACTATGGTCAAGTACACCACCAGCGGTTGATAGGCTTGAATGACTTAAGGCTCCATGGCTGAAAAGAATGTTTAGCTGCTGTGCTCTGCTAAATTTGGGGCTAAAGAAGTGGGGAAGAAAGAGCTGAAGACGGCAGTTATTTGTCACCATTCACACTTCTACATATATATCAAGTACCATGTTTAACCTGACCCCACTTTCTACCCCTTTTGCCTAGTAACTTCTATTCATCCTCAACTTCTCAACTAAGTTACAGATCACTTCTTCTAAGTAGTCTTTCTGGACCCCCAGACTAGTCGCAAGCATCATCTCCTGCCCTATCATAACAGCTGTCATATGTCATTGAAATTGCTTGATTCACGTCTATCTTCCTCTGTAGGCTATATGTCTGTAAGGGCAAAAGCTGTGTCAGTCTCATTCACAGCTGAATCCTTCACGCTATTGCCTGACATCAAGTAAATGCTTAATAAATGTTCAGTGAATGAATCAATCAATAAACAAATGAGGAGAGGTGTGGCCAACATTTAGGTAGAGCCAGCAGTCAAACCAGATTTATATATAGAAACTAGAAGTGTCAACATACACAGTACCCATGTGATAATGGTGATTTTGTTAAACAGATTATCGAAATTTTTTAAAAAACCAAAACTTAGAGGAAACAAGTAACTTGTTCCAAAGTAAGAAAAGCCTATTGCCTGCCTTGTCCTGTCGATCATGAGTATCAGGTCTGATTGACGGACTGAGAGTACTGGTCTTCTTGTTATTTAAACAGGAATGGCTAAGGAATGAGGAGGGTTAACACTGGTAAATATTTACAGAGACTTCCCAAGTCTGAGAGTAGGTAAATAGCCAAATATAAGGGCTGCTTCTAAATTACATCTAGCAATAGGGGTTTTTACAGCAGTGTGGTATGATAGAAAAATATTGAGTTTGGAGCAAAAGACTTATATTTCACCCCTGTCCTATTACTATTTCTAGGATCACCTTGGTAAGGCTTGTACCAATTCTAAGATTCACAAAATTCATAAATAAAGAGGAAAGAAAGCATCGTTTTTCAATGTTATTTTGAAGAGTAATCGACAATCAGTGCTAACACAATGTCTGTCTTACATTATACATTCAATAATTCAGTAAGTCTAATATATGAATATAAACTTTAAATCCTTAGGAAAATATCAGTGATTCAATAGCAAAAACAGGTAAAAGGATATATGAACAAATAATTCTCTTGGAAGATACACAAGAAATTGTTGACTATGTCTGCTTCTGGAGAAGGGAATGCAGTATCTGGGAGAATACTTGGAATATTGGAATAGAATAAAATAGAATGGAAATATTTCTCTTACAGCTTCAAAACATGGAGCTTCACTTACTCTCTCCTCATTCCTGACATAGAGTTGGAGCTTTATAATCATGTGAATAAAATTGAATAGCCAGGCTCAAAAAGAGGTTAGAATAAAATCCCGACCTAGGAAGGCATGCACTTTTTTAACTTGTTTCATGACTGTTAGTCAAGTTGAGGCGATGCTTCTCTGAAGAAAGAAGGCCTATCTTAAGAAAATTCAGGTCAGTCAATCTTCATCTAGCACCTACCATGTGCAAGCTTCTTTTCCAGGCTTGTTGGAAGATCATAGAGGGACAGTGAGCAAACAGGAAGTACAAGGGCATAATCTCTGCAATCTCCCTAGGCTTTGTGAAAAAAGAAGAAGGAAAAAAAAAAAGAAAATCCAGCTCACTAGGATGAATTGCTTTTCTTTTCTGAAAATACCTTAACTTTCCTAGTGTTGCTCCCATAAGTACTACTTAAAGTGTAATGTGAATCAACACTCATTTTCTGTATATTTGTTGGAACTGAGAAAGGGAAGTCAATTGATGCATATGCAAGGAAATGAATACATCAGGATTTTCCTTACGGAGATAATCACTCAGAGTAAAATGCATAGAAACAAAATTACAGTCGAGCTTCTCATTTGATATATTTTTATTTTCATTTATTAGAAGAAAAACTTGATTATCATTGCTCCCTTAAATAAGATTGTTCTACATTTTATTTCAAATGTGTAGCCTCCATACCATTACCCACGTAGCCTGGTCAGCATGTCTTCATCTTTAGAGATGAGTCATTATCAAGGACCACTCACTCTTCCCTGGGTTAGGTCCAGCTCTCTACCAATGAACTATAGGCTTTATTTTCTCATTTCTAAAACGCATTTGTAAACCCAAGCCTATCAAAATAAAATTGTATTTGACAGTTAACAACCTTTGTGAAAATATATGCAGCACAAGACATATTAACACCTAAAAATTTTATTTCTATAATAGATTACTTGAAAAGCCTTTCATTTATCCTGCAACCAAAATCTTTAAAATATTATGACAGACTTGATAGATTTTATAATTCTTCACTGAAGACAGTACAATTACTAACTATTATTTACTCAAGTGTTCATTTGTGCCATTAAAAAGTACTGGCTTCATGACAAACCAGAGTATTGAGATGTTTCAGTACATTTTTACATGTTTTACAGTATTCTTACTTGTTAATAACAGTTAATGTTAATTATATATAAATCATAATTACTCAGGTTTTGAATGACAAAACAAGTTTCAGATTTTTACATGTTTTACAGTATTATTACTTGTTTGAATAATCAGATGTACTCACACTAATAATACTAAAATGCTGATTGGCATATGAATCTTCTAAGCTAGGAAGCTTAGATGGAAATATTCCAAGACGGTGTTCATGTGTAACTTGAACTACTCTCTTTTTCGGGGGAAGTCAAGAAAGAAGTGTGTGAGTCAGTGACTGAAAGTGAATCATAGTAAGACATTTGAAATAACAGACTCTTTGGGTTATAAATGGCCTCTGAAACCACTTGGCCTAACTCATTTTACCTAAGGAGAAACTGAAGCCTGGAGAAGGAAAGGCATTTTCACTTAACGATTTACTAGTCAGTGGTAAAGGTGTGGTATAGAATCTGGTTTTCCTGATTTCCAATTTAATGTCCATCCTATTATAGAGCATAGGTCCGAAATCATGAAGATAGAAAGATCATATGACAACAGACCAAACTAAAATAGGAAAGAGAGGAAAGAAGCATGTTGAAAAAGAAAGGGGCCAAAAAAGCATTTTATGATTTACTATGGAATGAATATTGGCATCTTGGTCTTTCTGGCAGAGGTTCTTTGCTGGTTTACATAGTTTTTAAAATGGATCATACATTTATAAGAATATATAAAACAAGTATGTGCAATTTGGAAGGGCCTGCAAATTGTAACTCATGGGCCAAATCTAGCCTGATTTTAGCCTAGCCTTTTAAATAAAGTTTTATTTGAAAACAATCCCATCAAGTAGTCTGCAGTATTTATAGCTGTTTTTGTGCCACGTGGTAGGGTTTAGTTGTGATAGGGACCTTACAGACTGCAAAGCTGCTAGGATTTGCTATCTGACTCTTTACCAAAAGTTTGCTGACTCCCAGTTTAAAGAATACGAATAAAATATATTCGAACTAATAACACTCATAAACTCTCAAGCACCCACACCCAGGTGAAGAAAATAGGCCCCTACCCATCCTTTAAAAGATCTGTTAGCTCCTCTCCTATCACGTCTTCCTACCTCCACTCTTACATTGCTTTGTGTTGAAAAACCACGTGTGAGCACTGCTGCCGTTATTAGATGAAGAAATTCAAGAAAAGGTAAGCTACATCAAATGTAACTTTGACTTCGTTGAGAGCTAACAAGAGCACTTTCTGGGGGTAACAAGGAGCAAGGTTATGAGACCTGGAAAACAAAAGGCTCACTACACTTGGGGCATCTGGCAGGGCGGTAATCAGGGAAGTAGGTTGTTCTATAGCTTTTGTTTCAAAGTTTCTCCTGGAGAGAAAGAACACCTCCATGAGATGAAATTGTGTCATAGGCCAAACAGGCAGAAGGATCTAGAGAGTAGAATAGGAAGCTCATCAGAAAATAAACAAGCCAAGGACAGATAAGAGTTTGGGCTGGGCTCACCTGGGCACTCTATCCTCAGGTTAAAGAAGAAGGTACAATGGTGGCATCGTATCTTGAGTCACATTTCTATAATCTGGACTGGTTATATCTGGAACACAGTTGTAATTCTGAGGATCTGTTCACCACCCTTCTAGGATTTTCTTTACCCCTTGCTAGTGTCCCCTGTTTTCTCATTTCATATTTTCTTCTCGATTTTTTTCTCTCCTTTCATGGAGAACAGCCTCTAATAGTTAAGAAAACTTTCATTTGAGAAAGGTTATGTATGAGGTGAAAGCTTTAGTGACCACGAATTTCTGAAACATTTGTATTTTACCAAATATCTAATGGATGATTTCCTTAATACAGAATTTAGGTTGGAAACTACTGATACGAAACACACACAGGCACATGCACTTTTAATTCCACCACTGACTTTATCAGAAATATGAAAATTGATAAAAGCAAACAAGTTACATGGAACAAGAACAGATGTGGCCTAACTTAGCACAGCCCATGTCCCCAGGCCACGCAGAGCAGGAGCTGATGACTTTCTCCACACAGGCAGTAGAGAAGCAGTTGAGAAAACAACTAGCATTTTCCTTGCTTCTGCCCGTTTATACTCCAGAATAGCAAAATAACTCACACGAAGGATCTATGATACATTATTTAAGAATTATTAGAAACACCAAGCTCTCTTTTAAATTTTGTACCAAATTTAGCAGCTGCCATACCATACACCATGAGTAACGTGATTCAATGCAGTTAGGTATACACAAATGACAACTCTTTGTATATGTGATTACAGTAGTTTGCTAGGCCTGCCATAGCAAAGTAGCACAGATTATTTGGCCCAAACTAACTGAACTTATTTTCTCACAATTCTAGAAGCCCGAGACCAGGGTGTTGGCAATGTTGGTTTTTTTCAAGGCCTCTCTATCTCTGTCTTACAGATCTTACATTCTCCTTGTACATTCACACGGTCATGCCCTTCTGATGGTGTCTGGATCCTAATCTCCTTGTTTTATATGAATAACAGTCACTTTGGATTGGGGCACATTCTAATGACCTAACTTTACCTTCATCACCTCTTTAAAGATGCTAGCTCCCAATTCAGTCACATTCTGAGTTGCCGGGGGTTAGGACTTCAATGTATGATTTTGGGGAGGGGGCTAGGCATAGTGGCTCACACCTGTAATCCCAGCACTTTGGGAGGCCAAGGCAGGTAGATCTCTTGAGTCTAGGACTTCAAGACTAGCTTGGATAACATGGCAGAACCCATCTCTACTAAAAATACAAAAAAAAAAAAATTAGCTGGTTGTGGTGGTGAGCACCTATAGTCACAGCTATTTGGGAGGCTGAGGTGGGAGGAACACCTGAGCCCAGGAGGCTCAGGTTGTGGTGAGACAATATCACACCGTTGCACTCCAGCCTGAGCAGCAGCATAAGACCCTGGCTTTCAAGAAAAAAGAAGTTGGGAAGGGGACACTATTGAGACTACAAGAATAACTGAATATGATTCTGTTTTGCTTCATGAAAATTTTTCATGAAGGAAATAAAGTATGTGAGATTTTACTTTATGTATTACACCATGAGTTCTTCTTCATTCATAGCCTCATCTGCATTTTCTGCCTTGAGTTACATTCCACTTTTTTTTCACAGATTATTTTCATAGGTGCCTTTCTCCTGCATCTTACAAACAATGATAACCTGAGGTAGCAAACAAATCAACTTTGCAGTGATAGCATTTAGTCATCTGTGTAGGTATGTACTTTAAACGTATCCAAGTTCATATTCGCAATACTTAGCACAAGTCCTGTTGGATGTGAGACTCACTACACATATGAAAAAATTAAAAAGTGATATACCATATAAATTTAACTATTGTAAAATGGAACTTAAAGCATTATGAATTTTCATTTTCTGATAACTATAACCAAGGTACGAAAAGAAGAATATAATGCTCTATAATATTGAAATTAACTATACTTCAAAAACTAAGGTCATGCTAATTCTAGATTGTTCTTGTACAACTTCTAACAAAATTTTAATTATGGCTGACAGTAACAATTCATTTGTCAAGAGGATGTCACTCTTTCATGCACCTTCATCTTATAGAAAATTCATGTTTATTTGTGCAGAAGAATCCAGTCAGTTTGATTATGTTTTTCTTGATAATACTGAGTGTTTAAAATGTTAATCTATGAAAATTTCCTTTTTATTAGTACCTCAGAGCTATCAAGTTGATTAAACAGCTTTGTTCCTGGACCATGGTAATTGAAAGGATATATATATTACATGAATATACATACTGATATATTTTGGTCCTCTGGGAAAAGTGCAGAATCTCATTTCAAATAGATGATGGTACAGCAAAGGGACTTTCAAAATACATAATCAACTGAACCAAATACCTTATGCCAGGTCCTTGGTGGTAAAATGTCATGTCTGAATTGCAGCGTGATAATAGCCCCACTAATTACATAGGTAGACTACTTAATCCCACGGGCATGAAATTAAAGTGATGATAGATATTATCTTCATAAAAAACAGGTTCACTAAGAGCCAACAACTGAATTATTAATAAATTCTAACTCCACCACTACTTCAGGCAAATTCCTTTGCATCCCTCTCTGCCTCAGCTACTTTAAAGAATTAACCATGTCTAAATGCATACAGAAATTGGTGATGTCTCAAGAAAACTAGACAGTATGAGGTGAGTGAGCATTCTCAATAGATATGTCATGTCTGTCAAAATGTGATGAACAAATAATTTTGATTGTTACTCTGAATATTGATGCTTCATGTTTTGGCTGCTTAGTCAATGTGGCCAGAGGATCTAGATGCCACACAGGATTTCAATACTAGAAATAGGCCATGTGGTCTGGTCACAGTGAGAAGGAAAACTGCTCATTTCTTGGATTGAACACTGGTAACTGAGAGTGTCATGTATACGCTAGGCAATTTACTTTTTGGTTCTATGTTTAAATGCAGTAAATTTTAATATATTTAACAAGTTCAATAATTTATAAGAATAAAAAATGTAAACACGGACTAATGACGCATTATATTTCTAAGAAACCTTCATGCAATGCAGAGGCAGAAGAAAAGTTCTTTGGAAAAGTATCTCAGTACCTGTAAAGCACATTTCAATGCACAGAAGTTCATGTGATAAGTGAACCCTCAGGGGGACACAAAATAACCAATGTACCCTTTTATCCTATCCAAAATGAGTTTGACAAAAATCGAGTTCTAGGTTTTCCCCCACCACCACAGAAGGAATATCTATTCCATACTAAAAAAAAAGAGACAATATTATTTTCCATCCCATAATGACTATATATTGCTGGCTTTTCACTGACATATTTGGTGGGAGTGATAATTGTCCCTTGTCCTTGTCTTCATTCATATATCTGGTCTACAGCTAGGAACTAATGGCTTGTCATCTCTCAGCTCAGACAGGGCCAATGGTCCTCCCTGTTAACTTGGGCTCATGTTAGTTCTCATCAGCATAGCTTGCTACCCTGAGATTTAGCTGCATCTCTTACTGCATCCCATGCCCGGTCAGTCTGTCCTGCAGTCCTCAACTATAAGATCACTTTATTCTATTATTGTGGAGACAGATCAGAGATGTGACTTGACTCCTGCATCCTACCAAGGACCTCTGTTGAAAGTTGGTGGCGAGCGTGGCCAGCAGGGACCCCAAAGAGACCATCTAGACCTTGCACTGTAAATCTTATTCGAGATGCCTACCATTGATTGCAGGACTTTGAGGAAACGAATATAAGCAGCTCCCACCATAAATGTTATTCAAGGGGGTTTAACCCTAACTCCCACCTGTGCACAAGACCAGAAGAACAACTGAACTTCCACCATAGTTTCATTGTAGTACTAAACAGTCACATGCAGAGGTGGACATTTAATATTTAATATGCTAATAAGACATGCAACAAATGAAGAAGCATGTTATCAAACTGCACGAGTGCCAGAAGTTCCCTACTTCTACATGCTTAAATGTCACTCCTTGCCCACTTTAGCCCCTTTAAAATTACCTTCCTGACTCTCTTCTTGGAATCAGCCAGAAAACTCTGTTGTGCTGCCAACTTTGTGTTCAAACATGAGCCCCTAATAAAAGCCTTGTCTGGGAAATCTGCTAAACCTTGTGTCAATTTTTATTAATGACAGCCTAAGAACCTGTTGTCAGTAACAATATGTTCCCCCTCTTAAGTTCACCATCAAGTACTATCAGTTATAGTTCACATTCTCACGCAGGACATGTGAGGACCTCTGCATGCTTTTTCTGTGACATGGAAGATTGGGAAACACTTAAGACCTCATCTTAGGCCCTCTCTCTGCCTAACCACGCTATGTTACTCATTTTATGTTGATGTGGCAGCTCCATGTGGCTATGAGAGTACCTTGTAAGACCACCAACATTTGAGCAGAGAAAACCATTTTTTTGTTTAGGTTTTCTTCTCAATCCCAGGCTGAAGACACGAATATGAAACCCCCAGGTGTCTCACCAACTGAGTCCCATACCTCTGATCTCTTATGTTTTTCACAATTCACAAGAGAGTAGGAGGGGTGAGTGTGTCTGTTAGGGGTCTCAACTGGAAGCAACAGGAACCAGTTTTACCTAATTTAAACATAAAATAAATTTATTCCTGAAAACTGGTTAGCTCACAGATTCCACAAGGGCTCAAGAACCATGCAGAGAGGCATCATAGCTACACCAAAGAAGTACTGGATGACATTACTGCCACCACTTCTGGATGTAGACATCACTGGTGCTGGACAATAGATGTGGCTGCCAGCACACCAATTCTATGCTTGCCAAAATGGATTTTTCACAGTATTTTCTTTGTATCATTAATTTTCCATGTAAGGCCTGGGATAGGGGTTTCTAACTAGATAGGCTTAACCGCAAAATAGGCTGGGGAAACAAGTATCTGGCATTTTCAAGATTCTCTAGTGAAAAGAAAACTCATGCAGTAAGCACTGCTCCAAACACAGGAAAAGGATTTAGATGCTGGTTTGCAAAAAACATGACAACTTTCCATTACACTGTGGACTTTCTAATTTTTCTACCTTGCTAACCATTTTCCTTTGTAAGTGGTATAATGGCTAGGTGATATAATAGGGTGATATGATTTGGTTGTGTCCTTACCCAAATCTCATCTTGAATTGTAGCTCCCATAAGCCCCATGGGTTGGAGGGACCTGATGGGAGGTAATTAAATCATAGGGCCATGTTTTTTCATTGCTTTTCTCATGTTAGTGAATACATATCATGAGATCTGCTTTTAAAAAGCACATTTCCCCTGTACATGCTCTCTTGCCTGTCACCATGTAAGAGATGCCTTTGTTCTTCCTTTGCCTTCCCCCATGATTGTGAGGCCTCCCCAGCCATGCTCATCTGTTAATCAATTAAACCTCTTTCCCTTATAAATTACCCAGTCACAGGCATGTTTTTATTAGCAGCGTGAGAATGGACTAATACAATAAATTGCTACTAGTAAAGTGGGCTGCTGCAATAAAGATACCCAAAAATGTGGAAGCGACTTTGGAACTGGGTAACAGGCAGAGGTTGAAATGGTTTGGAGGGCTCAGAAGATAGAAAAATGTGGGAAAGTTTGGAACCTCATAGAGACTTGTTGAATGACTTTGACCAAAATGCTTGTAGTGATATGTACAATAAGGTCCAGGCAGATGTGGTCTCAGATGGAGATGAACTTTTTGGGAAGTGGAGTAAAGATCACTCCTGCTATGCAAGAAGACTGGTGGCTTTTGCCCTTGCCCTAAAGATCTGTGGAACTTTGAACTTGAGAGAGATGATTTAGGATATCTGAGGGAAAAAAATTCTAAGTGGCAAAGTGTTAAAGAGGAAGCAGAGCACAACCTTTTGGAAAATTTGCAGCCTGACAATGTGATAGAAAAGAAAACCCCATTTTCTGGGAAGAAATTCAAGCCAGCTGCAGAAATCTGAGTAAGTAATGAGGAGCCAAATATTAATCACAAAGACAATGGAGAAAATGTCTCCAGGGCATGTCAGAGGTCATCACAGCAGCCCCTCCCATCACAGGCCCAGAGGGATAGGAAGAAAAAGTGGTTTCATGGGCTGGGCCCAGGGCCCTCCTTGCTGTGTGTAGCCCTGGGACTTGGTGCCCTGCATCCCAGCTGCTCCAGTTGTGGCTAAAAGGGGCCAGTGTACAGCTCAGGCTGTTGTTTCAGAGGGTACAAACCCCAAGTCTTGGCAGCTTCCATGTGGTGTTGAGCCTGTAGATGCAAAGAAGTCAAGAACTGAGGTTTGGGAACCTCCACCTAGATTTCAGAGCATGTATGGAAACACCTGTATGTCCAGGCAGAGGTGTGCTGTAGGGGCAGCACTCTCATGGAGAACCTCTCCTAGGGCAGTGCAGAAGGGAAAAGTGGGGTGGGAGCACCCACACAGTGTCTCCACTGGGGCACTGCCTAGTGGAGGTGTGAAAAGAGGGCCACCATCCTCCAGATGCTAGAATGATAGATCCACCAAGAGCTTGCACCGTGAGCCTCTAAATGTTGCAGACAATGCCAGCCCATGAAAGCAGCCAGGAGGGGGGCTATACTCTGCAAAGCCACAGGGGCAGAGCTGCCCAAGACCATGTGACCTCGTCTCTTGCATCAGTGTGACCTGGATGTGAGACACGGAGTCAAAGGAGATCATTTTCGAGCTTCAAGATTTCACTGCTCCATTGGATTTTAGACTTGCATGGGGCCTGTAGCCCTTCAATTTTGGCCAATTTCTCCCATTTAGAATGAGTGTATTACCCAGTGCCTGTACTCTCATTGTATCTAGGAAGTGACTAACTTGCTTTTGATTTTACGGGCTCATAGGTGGAAGGGACTTGCCTCGTCTCAGATGAGACTTTGGACTGTGGACTTTTGAGTTAATGCTGAAATGAGTTAAGACTTTGGGAGACTGTTGGGAATGCATGATTGGTTGTGAAATCTGAAGACATGAGATCTGGGAGGGGCCAGGGGGGAAGAATGATATGGTTTGGCTGTGTCCCCATCCAAATCTCATCTTGAATTGTAGCTCCCATAATCCCTGCATGTTGTAGGAGGGACGTGATAGGAGGTAACTGAATCATGGGGCCAGGTTTTCCTATGCTATTGTCTTGATAGTGAATACTTCTCACAAGAGCTGATGGTTTTATAAAGGGCAGTTCCCCTGCACATGTTCTCTTGCATACAGCCATGTAAGACATGCCTTTGTTCTTCCTTCACTTTCAACCATGATTGTGAGGCCTCCCCAGCCATGTTCAACTTGAGTCAATAAAACTTCTTTCCTTTATAAATTACCCAGTCTCGGGTATGTCTTAATTAGTGGGGTGAAAACAGACTAATACCTGGAGGAACAGTTCCCCTCCACCTTTCTCAGGTGCTATAATGGTAATAGTGGTTACTGTAACGTGATTTCAAGATAGAGAAGGAGGAGACATGATAGATTAACGTTTTCAACACATCTTCATTAAACTGGAAAATAAAGAAATTAAAATCACTCTCACATACAGCTTTAATGTCAAGCAGTTTTGTATCCCAAGCTAGGCACATTATACATAATAAAAAACTAATTTATGATTCAGTTTGGATTTGTTTTAGAAATCTTAATTCAAATGCTAATGTAAAACATATACAATTCAGCAACCCAGGCTTCAATTCTTTAAAATTAGCAATGATGTTTCACCATAGGTTTATAAATCAAATAAGTATTTTTAGTTTTGGAGGTTGGAGTACATGTTTAGAAACAACAATGCCTGACTAGCTATATTTTGTTTGTTTTTGCACATGATATTTTGCCTTTGTTTAAATCACAATAAAAAGCTGGCATGTGATTGTTAGGAACATGGAAATTTCCTATATTTATCCACAATTTCAGCTGCGTGGATTCAAAGAACTGACTGTGAGAGGGCAAAGATGACTCCTGTGCAGAATGCCTTTGAGGATAATCAAAACACAGAAAAATTTCCATATGCAAATACACTCTTTGGTAAAACTTCTGTTTGCATGAGAACAGTAAAGAACCCGGAAGCATAGGTATGCTTCTGAGCCTCAGAACGATTTTGATACATACCATAAGTGACAAGACTTTTTATTTAAAGCACATAATATCCTCATGGTTCCAAAGAACCAGGAGTAGATTATGAAAAATTATGAGTAGATGTGAAGACATTTTGTTACAAATCTGGGCACGGATTAAAAATTTGTCAACTGATAACATCAACCTCATCTCACTGTTTTACAAAATAACATTGCCCAAAAGATAGGATTACCACCGATAACATGCCATTTATCTTACTCCAAGCAACAGTGGCACTGTAGGTAACAGAACAAAACAAACAAATGTCTCGATTATAAAATATTACTCGAAGAAATTTCGTTCTTAAGAATAAACAGGAAACAGGATGATTAAAAAATATATTAAAATTCTATAGTAATTAAACCAGTATGGTACTGGTATAAAACAGACATATAGTCCAAAACAATATAAGAGAGCCCAGAAATAAACTCTTCTATATATGGTCACATGATAATTGACAGGGATGCCAAGGGCACACAGTGAGGAAAGGATGGTTTCTTCAACAAATTATGTTAGGAAAATTGGCTATGTACATGCAAAAGAATGAATTTGGACCCTTAGCTTATACTCTATGCAAAAATTAACACAAAATAGCTTAAAGACCTAAATTTAAGACTTAAAACTGTAAAATTTCTAGAAGTATAGAAGTAGGTAATACCCAGAATTTAAAAGCATAATGGTTAAAAATGGTTATTTCTAGAAATTATGTCTCAAAATAGAGACGTTTGAGGGAGGCAGATACTGCATTTCATTAAAAACCTGTACTGTTTTGTACTTTCAATCTCATTTTTGTGTTACTTTGGACAATCCTGCATGAGCTACACATGTACCACAGAATGTAAAGTATAATAAAAAAAAATTAAAATAGAACATCCTAACCATCCCCTACACTGATCTCAGTAAAAAGAAGGCAGAAAGTAGAAGCTGATATGGATAAAGAGAAAATATCTACTAGTCACAGAGAGGGACTGTGTTTACCCTGTAAGATTTCCTACTCAAAACTGTCTCTTTAGGTTGACAATATATTTTACTGAAGCAATCAAGACTCAGCCTCTTCAATAAGAAAAGCAATGTCTAGTCATGACAAAGAGACAATCTGTATATATGGGTCACAAACTATTCCATAGTTGTTCATATAGATTAACATAATGATTTTTGCTCCTTTTGGAGATGTTATAATTAAATTTTTATTCACCTTTTGACTAAAAAAAAAATAGCAAGTGTTCAAGACGATGTAAAGAAATTGGAACCTTTGTACACTGTTGGTGGGAATGTAAAATAGTAAAGCCCCCTATGGAAAATACTATGAAGATTCCTTAAAAAATATTTTTAAAGTACATCCATATGATCTATAAATCTCACATCTGGAAATATACCCAAAATAATTGAAAACAGGATCTTAAGGAGATATCTGCCCACTGATATTCATTATACTTATTATATTCATATTCACAATAAGCCAAGAGGCAGAAGCTACCCAAGAATCCATTCATATATGAATGCATACAGAAAATGTGGCACATAAGTACAATGGAATATTATTCATACTTAAAAAAGAAGGAAATACTGTTATACATAACAAAATTGGTGAACCTTGAGGACATTATACTAAACACAATTAGTATAATGCATTATAAATTCACAAATGCATTATAATACATTATACTAATTGCATAATGCATAGTATAATGTATTTAGTATAATTACATTATACATTTTACTAAATGCATTATACTAATACAGTATAATGCATTATATAATCACAAAAAATAAAGACTACATAATTTCAGTTAAAGGTATTTACAGAAGTCAAACTCTTAGAACAGGTAGTAAAATGGTGGTTTCCAGGGACTAAGGGAAAGTGGAAAAGAATTCAATTGAAAGAGCTTTCATTAGAGTCTCCATTACAGAGTTTGTTTTGCAAGATGTAAAAGTTCTAGAGATGTATTATACGACAAAGTACATATTGTTAATACTACAGTACTGTATATGTAAAAATTGTTAAGTTTAAGAAAACAATGAACAGGAAGAGGGGGGAATAAGCAGGAAGAATCGACAGGAATGGTAAAATAAGAACAAGTTTAAGCAATTGGAAGAAAATAAAAATTACAGTACAAATAAATGAAATTGAAAATAAGAATAGATAAATGGATAAACTACTACATACATCCAAAATAATGTTATTCAGCAATTAAAAATGAGCTGACAAGCCACAAAAAGGCATGCATGAACTTTAAATGGATCCGGTTAGTGAAATATGCCCATCTGAAAAGGCTACATACTGCATAATTGCAATATATAACATTATGGGCAAAGCAAAACTATAAAGACAGCAAGAAAAATCAGGAGTTTCCAGAAGTGGCATGGGTTAGGGGAGGGAGGAAAATGAGATAGGTGGAGTGCAAGGAATTTTCTAGAGCAGTGAAATTATTTGTGATACTGTAATGGTGGATACAGGACAGTAGACATTTGCCAAAACCCACAGACCTTTGCAGCACAAAGAGTGAACCTTAACTTATGGAATTTTAAAAATGATTTAAAACATAGGGGGATCCCAGAAAATATGGACTATAACAAGATAATCTAATTGTATTGCAAATGTATGAAACAACTTTGCTGAATGGGATAGGGAAAAAGTACTGAACTAAATGAGTTTGGAAATGAGTGTAGTTTGTAATACTAAAGGCTAAAGGAACAACACATGTATTCTAACTGATGAAAATGTTTCCCACATAAGTACAGGGGAATGGAGTAACAATTCTGGTACTATTATACATGTATATTAGAATTGAACAATTAAGTAAATGGATGGTGGATAGTGGGGGCCAGATTTCTTACCATTTGGGTGGGAGTTTATAAAACAAGCAAAGGGGGTAGTCTAGACTGATACATGTGCCATGGATTAAAGTTGGATGTATTACTATGGGAACTCATGTTTAGCTTTATATAGCTACAGATAGTTACATACAGAAATATTTATAGATATGTGTATATACATGAGTTAGTATATACACATGTATTTCCTTGCTCTGTAAGCTGAGAGGACCCAAAAGCAATGACACCCCAGTAGCAATGAACACACCTAGCACACAGATCTTTACTTCTAATATCACTCTGATAAAAAGAAACTAGGTTCCTTGGAGATATTCTGTATGATAATGAATTTTAGGATGGGGCAGGAGCATTCTAGGATGAGCTGGAAGCATCTTGTAGTGTCAAAAAGTAAAGAAGTGCTCACTTTAAAAAATACCCACATTAATAGGAGTAATTCAGAGGTACACAAGACATCATTGAAACAGCTCCCTGTTGCCAAAGCTAGGAAATTTTGTGGAAGACAGTGTGGCGATTCCTCAAGGACCTAGAAATAGAAATTCCATTTGACCCAGCCATCCCATTACTGGGTATATATCCAAAGGATTATAAATTGTTCTAGTATAAGGACACACGCACACGAATGTTCATTGCAGCACTGTTTACAATAGCAAAGACCTGGAACCAACCCAAATGCCCATCGATGATAGACCGGACAGGGAAAATGTGGCACATATACACCATGGAATACTATGCAGCCATAAAAAACGATGAGTTCTTGTCCTTTGTAGGCACATGGATGAACCTGGAAACCATCAGTCTCAGCAAACTGACGCAAGAACAGAAAATCAAACACCGCATGTCCTCACTCATAGGTGGGTGTTGAACAATGAGA
>PVKP010027877.1:0-30804 GCA_004027715.1 Plecturocebus donacophilus | reverse complement strand
TCCTCTCAGGGTCTCACTCTTTTACCCAGGCTGGTGTGCAGTGGCACAACTGTAGCTCACTGTGGCCTTGATCTCCAGGCTCAAGCGATCCTCCTACCTCAGACTCCCAAGTAGCTGGGACTATGGAGATACACCACCACACTGGATTAATTTTTGTATTTTTTTGTAGAGACGGGACCTCACCATGTTGCCCAGGCTGACCTCAAACTCCTGGACTCAAGTAATCTTCCTGTCTCGACCTCCCAAAGTGCTGAGATTACAGGCATGAACCACTGTGTCTAGCCTGGATTTATATTTTTATGAAATACTCTTCTTTCCATTACTCTGTCCTCAACACTCTAGCTTCCACTGTCTTTCTGAACTCTCAACTGCATCTCCTCGATTCAAGGAGTTCACTGGATTTTGCCTGGTTTCTCTCTATGTTGCAGCCTAGAAACTCTTAAACTCTCTCATGGTGGCAAAACTGGGGCATTTGTAGCACTCCGCTTGTTCATTGACTGTTTCTCAGGGATCACTGTCCTTCACCACCTATACTCAGTGCCTTCAAAGCTATTATTTCATATATTTTGTCTGTCTTGTTGTTCGGTTGCTTCAGGTGGTAGAGTAAATCAACCTCTATTTATTTGGACTGGAAGCAGAGTCTCTACTTTTTTTAAATGCTATTTTAAGTGGATTTTGTAACATTCATTTTCTAATTACTTCAAGGAATACAATTGATTTTTGCATTGATCCTCCAAATAGTATGGTTTTAACAAGATTATTGGATCATTCACATACATACACCTGAAGAGAGGTAAATATAAAGTGATTGGGGGATTAGGGAGCAAGAACTCACAGCAGATAGAAAAAATTACTAAAAAGGTTGCAAGGAAGAGGTGGAATGTGAAGAATAGCAAAGTATGTTATAAGGAAAAGCTGTGGCATAAACAAAGCGCAGAAGAAGGCCTAATCAAGGACTGAAAAGTTCAATTTGAATTAAAGGTCAAATTTGAGCAGACAATTTGAGATAACCAAAGTCTCTACATGTATATTTTATATATATGTATATATAACTTCTATAAGAAAGTCTTCTCAGATCAGGTTAAATCTTTCAAAATGAGTCTTATTTTTCTCTCATAAAGTGTTTACAATTCTAACTTGTTTAAAGCCTTTATAGGTAACATTTATTTTCCACAATAAACTGAAAATTTAGCGAGGGCACGAATCATGCATGCTTTTGCTCCTTGTTGTGTTTTTGGCATTTAAAAACAAATATTCATTGAATTAATTAATAAATGAGGCTGGGCTTAGTGGCTAATGCCTGTGATTCCAGCTCTTTGGGAAGCCAAAGCCGGTGGATCACCTGAGGTCAGGAGTTCAAGACCAGCCTGACTCTACTAAAAACACAAAAAACATTAGCTAGGTGTGGTAGAGGGTGCCTGTGATCCCAGTTACTTGGGAGGCTGAGGCAGGAGAATCACTTGAACCCAGGAGGTGGAGGTTGCAGGGAGCCAAGATTGCGCCATTGCAGTACAGCCTGGGCGACAGAATGAGACTCCGTCTCAAATAAATAAATAAAATGAAACCAGGACATGCAGAAGTATAAATTCAACTTTATGTGCAAATGGGAGTCTTCAAAAGTATTCATGGCTGGACATGGTTGTTCATGCCTGTAATCTCAACACTCTGGGAGGCCAAGGTGGGTGGATCACTTGAACCCAGGGGTTTGAGACCAGCATGGGCAACATGGTGAAGCTCCATCTTTACAAAAATATACAGAAATTAGCTGAGAGTGGTGGCATGAGCCGATAGGCTCAGCTACGTGGGAGGCTGAGGTGGGAGGATCACTTGAGCCTGGGAGGTTGAGGATGCAGTGAGTCGTGATGGTGTTACTGCACTCAGCAGCCTGGGCAACCGAGAGAGACCCTGTCTCAAAAAAAATTACACAAATAAATAAAAGTATTTGTTTTAGGGGGATGATATATGTAGAGCTATGCTTTAGGAAGATTTTTCTGGCAGCATGCAATGAATAAACTAGAAGAGACCAGGCATGTAGTTGGTAGGCTACTTTGTTTATTTTATTTTATTTTCCAGCTTTATTAAGATATAATTGACAAATTATATATATTTAAAGTGTGCATGTGATGATTTAATATATAATAGTTTAGACAGGAGGCAAGGTAAAACTGAACTGTGGTAGTGACCTAAAAAATGGGAAGGAAATGGATACAAAAGATTCTGTAGAGAAAAAATCAGTAAAACTGAAATTGGAGATGAGAAATAGAGAAATCAATTATGCACCTGACATTTTGGGAGTGGAGAACTAGAAGGAAAATGGTGCCATTCATAGAAATAGGAATCAATAGGAATCTAATAGGAAGAGCTGCTTTGAAGAGGTAGCTGTCATTCTTGAGTGTCATTTACCTGTGCACTTTGTAGGTGAATCTATTGATCAGGCAATTGGAAACGTAGTTCTGGGTATCAGAACTGAATCGTGGATTAGAGACACTGATGTGAGAATCATGCACCTAAAGGGGATATTTAGTCCTATGATACTGATGAGATTAGTGAGAGAGAGAGAGAGAGAGAGGAGAATCCCAGAGGTAGTTTTGGCGGCATAAGCTTTAGGAGGCAGAAGGATATCAACAAAGGGTATAGATGAGGAAAGTTTTCCAGAGTTATGAGCAGACTAGAGAGCGTAAAGGAAAGGACAGCATTCTGAAAGTAAAAAGGTTGGCATTTGGAGTGCCAGAACTAGGCCTACACTTCAGCGACATCCGTGACAATGTCCCCTAACACCACACTACATCCTATTCTAACATTTTTCAGAAAAATGTGTTTGCAAGACTCTATTCTGTTTTCATTCATGTCATTGTTGTCTGTTTTGTTAGGAACCCTGTGGAAACAGTCATCTTGGGTGCTGCCAGCTGTTGTCAGTGACTTGAGTAAAGACTCTGAATCTGTTCATCATTATAGGGTAGTGGTGTTTGAAATAATACAGGTTAATAAATATTTTTAGGAGCTTTCTCTTTCTATTAGAGCAGCAGACAGAACTAACAAGTACATCAAATTTTCCTCGCCAATTCTTTAAGTAAATTAAACATGCTCTATATTGTTTAGGTTTAAACTTGATTAAGACTACATATGTATTTTCTTTCTTCATCTAATTAGTGATTTACTGTTATTATCTGAAAGTCATACAAGACTATTTAAAGGTGAGTAATGTTTTATGAGTACATGTATAGTACTATAAGGCCTGGAATAGCATGTCTTTTGTTCCAAGACTGTCAAATATTCATCCTGAAAGGCAAAAGTGTGCAATGAGGGGTGCAGAGAATTCTGACTTTCTGATTTACTTTTTTTAAACCTTAAGAAAGAAGAAAGACGTCGGAGATTGTTAAGCTGATGGACTTGGTTTCTGCCTTAGATAAGGAACTAACATGGGACAATCACGTGTGCTATTGTCATTTCAAAAACTAGAACAAATAAACAGACCAACATACAAGAATATAACTGTTCTACCCGCAGAATACATTTTTAGAATCTGTGAGAAGAATATTGAGCCTGCTTATTTCTTTAATGGGCATTTCTACAAAGGAAGAACTCACCCCATCATAATCAAAGGTCATTGAAATGCTTCCTGTTAGTCTAGATAAGCTAGTGAGTTCATTTATTTCAGATAAGAGTTGCAATTATTGTCCTGAAAGAGCTAGTGTGTAGACCTCAAAAAGAAGGTAGCCACTTTAAGGGCAAGAGATCTCCTTATAATGCAGTCAGTAAAGGTGAAGGCATGTTCTAAAATGTAAGCTTAGTTGTCTCAGTACTGTGCCTAGCATAATTCTAAAGCCAAATTTTTTTTAAAGAATATATTTTAATTAAAAAAAAAAAACAGCTGGGTCTCACTATGTTGTCCAGGTTAGTTTGCACTTTTGGGCTCAAGTGGTCCTCTTCCCACCTTGGCCTCGCAAAGTACTGGGATTATAGGCATAAGCCATCACATCCAGCAAACACCGAAGCTTTGAGTAGGTTGATTCTTCTTTGAGAGGCTCTATTCTGTGCCTATGTTAACACCTTTTTCTAGGTTTAAAATTTATTTTTATAGGGGCCAGGCATGGTGGCTCACACCCATAATTGCAGTGCTTTAGGGGGTGAAGGAAGGAGAATTTGCTTGATGCCAGGAGTTTGAGATTAGCCTGGGCAACACAGCAACTGACAAAAAATAAAAAATAATTTAGCCAGGCACAGAGGTTTGCTCCTGTAGTCCTAGCTACTCAGTAGACTGAGGTGAAAGGATTGCTTGAACCTGGAAGTTAAGGCTGCAGTGAGCTATGATTGCATCATTGCATTCCAGTCTGGGTGACAGAGGGAGACTCTGTCTCTAAATAATAATAAGTAATAAAAATAAACATTTATTTCAAAAATTGATACCTTTTTTTTTTTTTCAGAAGAAAACAAGGACAATTTTAAGACCATTTCCATGGATATTCCCTTTCCCTTGCCAAAATGTAATGAGACAAGCCTACAGGCTCAGTTCCATTTTGGTCAAATTGCAAATATGTGACATTTTAGGAATCTTGGGCTGTTTTACTCTTCACACCCATTTAATCACAGTTTGCTGAATGGGGTTTGATGGAATAAAGTAGTTCTGTAGATTCACTGCAGTTCTGTTTCTGAGATTTTGTAGCAACTATGGTTTCAGAGGAGAATGGAAAAAATAAACACACTTAGCAACTCAAAGGCCAGCTGACTTAAAACTGGCTTTGACATTCTGGACTCATCACCATGACTTTTTCAATTTTTTTTTTTTTTGGTTCTGCATTGTAAATAGACTAGTGTGGATTCTTCTTTTGTATATTTATGTTTAAGGAAGGACCAAGTTGGAGAATTCCTGTTGGGGTATACATTTATATAACTTTTAAAAACATAATAAGGCCAGGTGCTGTGGCTCACGCCAGCAATCCTAGCACTTTAGGAGGCTGAGGTGGGTGGATGACTTGAGGTCAGAAGTTTGAGACCAGCCTGGCCAACATGGTGAAACCCTGTTTCTACTAATAATACAAAAAAATTAGCCAAATGTGGCGGCATGTACCTGTAGTTCCAGCTGCTCGGGAGGCTGAGGCATGAGAATCACTTGAACCCCAGAAGCAGTGAGCCAAGATGGTGCCACTGCACTTCAGCCTGGGCGACAGAGACTGTCTCAAAAAATAGGAAAAAAAAAAAAAGACTGAGGTTTCATATGTATTAAAACTGAAAGCAAAGACTTGAAAGAAATTTATTTATTGACCAATGACACCATTTACTTCCTTAGGTCTCTCTTCCTTGGATCTGGGCAAAACTCTTAAACTTGAGTGTCCATTACTATGGTGCATTCAACAATTCCTATGATACTTACCCAAAGATACATATATTTTCTTTTTCTTTCTTTCTTTTTTTTTTTTTTTTTGAGACGGAGTCTCACCCTGTTGCCCAGGCTGGAGTGCAATGGTGCGATCTCAGTTCACTGCAACCTCCACCTCCTGGGTTCAAGCAATTCTCCTGCCTCAACTTCCTGAGTAGCTGGATCATAGGCATCTGCCACCATGCCTGGCTAATTTTTAGATACATATCTTTTAATATAGCCAACATTCAAACTATTTTAAGGACTTTGACGATATTGAATCAGAATAGTTAGTTTGGAGAGCCATTGTAATATAGTTTCTATGACTCAGAATAGTTAGTTTGGAGAGACATTGTAATATAGTTTCTAATATAGGACTATGGAAACAATTCAGGCTACTTTATAGCCTGAGTCCTGTGACATTCAGCATAGCATTTTAATATATCCTTAGACCTTGATTTGGAAAAACACCAAAAATGAAAGATATGATGGATATTTTTATGGTGCTTACCAAAATTTATCTTCCATTCTTCTGTTTAAAGTACTCCAACTTGTTTTGGAGGAATCTTGTTACTAACCCATTGGATAACAGCCATGAAATTGTAGTCATTACAGTGAGATTGCCCCGGACATGAACCCGATTGGCTTAAACCAATCAGAACATCCTATCTCTTGAGCCATAAGGATTACTCAGAGATGGATATAATCAAATTTGGAACAATGAGGCATAACAATGTTATGGTGAAACTTCTGGGAAAAAAAGTTCCTTCACACTTCTAATACCCCCAAAAGAAAATTCTTCCTCTAGATGGGATGAGAAGGTTTTGAACTTCTACAGCTATTGTTGCTACTATGATTGGAGCCGACCTTAAGAACAAAACTGAGGCATTGAGAGGAGTGGGGAGGAGAGAACTAGAATGTGGGAACTAGAGCCTCGCTGTCCAATAGAAATTTCTATGTTGCTGGAAATTTTCTGTATCAGCACTGTCCAATATGGTAGCCACGAGCCACATGTGGCTACCAAACACTGAGTTGTGGCTAGTGACAGAGGACTTAAGGTTTTAAATTAATTAATGAAAATTAAAATTTAAATAGCCACATATGGCTGGTGGCTACTATATCAAACAGTGAATCATGAGATCGCACACATGATACCTATGAATAGATTCATATGTTACCTAAACAAAACTCTGTTGCCAACACACACAAGACATCTGATTTCCAGAAAGAATGGAAATATTAGATTTACGTTTTCATTCAAAGCTGTTATGGCAGTTAACTTTTTTGAGCAAGTGACTAGAAGATCAATATCCACTACTCTTTTTTACATTTGGTATTTCATAGCTGGGAGGACTTGGGGAAAATTTATCAAATCTCTGATAATATTTTGAAGATTAAATGAGATAATCCATATAAAGGACTCAGCATGGAATCTTGGCCATAGTAGGTAGTCAATGAACGGTAGCTAAGCCGGCTGCTCACTGCTACCTATCACTGACGTAATATAAATGACTGTCTACGGTTTAGTACCTAGAAATGCCTATATCTATCAGTAATAGATCAGTGAGATATGAACATATCAAAGTTGGAAGAGAGTTAGAGAGCAAGTAATGCAAGAAGATATCATTGCAGAGGAGTACATTAACTCTCAGTTGTCAAAATGACCAGGAAATTAGTAGAACACAGAAAGACATTACAGCCAAGACTTCCTACTCTTTATTTTTGCTTCACCTTTTCCCAGATTTTTCAAACTGGCTGGCATTCTCTATTCAATTTAGCAAACAGGTTAATACTAGTGACTTAGAGAAAATTCCATTTATCTTCCAGGCAGCTTTCTCAAGACCATTTAACCTCACAGTTGACTCTAGTTTCACTCTTCAAGACATTATGGGAAGGATTTTGCTGTCAGTGTTATTGAATGCCTGAATCATAGCTATGCCTACAAGATTTCAAAAGTTCAAGCACTGTTTTGGTCTCATTCTCTATTTCTTTTGAGAAATATTTTCTTAGCAGGGGAAAAAGCGCCTTTTACTTGAGTTTATAGTACTGTATCATAATGGCCAAAGGCAGAATTGGGTAAACTCCTCATTGAGTCAGGTATTTTCTTTATTTCCTTGTCTTGTCCACAGGCTACCATTTTATAGCTTTCAAACTGGAGCCAGCAATACCTAAAAACCAAGTTCCTGGGATGGGAACTAATGATGAATCTCAGAATTATTATTTCAGGGAAATGTCACCCATGCTCCAAAATGTAGACTATAAATCTTCAGACCATAACCCATGTGGAAGTTGGGGACTTCTTATATTTTAATCAGGTTTCAAGTCTGGATGGCATTTACTCAAAACATTTTCTTAACAATATAATTTGATGTATGGGCAACAGTGAAAACTCAAATAACAGATTCTAAAAATATAATGATGAATATGTTATATGAAAAACTTCAAAATGCAAAGCATTAATGCAAATCAAAGACTACTAGACATATTAAGGAAGGCATTCTGATACTGGTAGCCAAAAATATGTCTTCTTGGAAAAACAAATGTTATGGTTGATACATGCATACAATAAAATGCAGTGGGTCAACGTTAATCATATCACCCATTGTACTTTTATGCTTTGAAAGCACTGAAAGATCTAGTAGTGAGTCATAACTGTGACTTCCAAACTAGATCAATTTTGAAGGAAACTGATTCCTGAGACTAGCTGATAAATGTCATTTGTAATGGGAAACATTTGCTTTCTGGCTAGTTTAGCGCATTTAGGTAGACAGTAATGAGTTGCAGCTGAAGGGTGGAGATCCTCTAAAAGAAGTATATTTTTTCTTTGCCAAATATAATGAAAAAAGTATTTCTTCCAACTATCCCACTATTGATAGTCATTTAAGAGAGATTCTTGCAATGTGACTCTTTCAGAGAAAAAAAAACCACTGGAAAATCAGAAAAGAGAATTATTATGGCCTAGTAAATAGTACGGAGCTGTAAGAATAATGATCGACATTCATCACTATAGAAACATAGACACAAATTATAACAAGCATAAATATAACTTAAAGTACAGGAAAATAAATGTGTGATAAACCACATATTAGCATGGACTAGTTTATGTTTTAATTACAAATGAATCCCAAATCTCAGATGCTTATGACAACAAAGGCTTGTTTTTCATTATGCTGCATGTTTAGCATGTGTTGCAAGCATGCTTTGCTCTGTGATTTTTTTTAAATCAACATGGGACACGGAAGGGAGCAGTAAGATACCTGCCACTGGTAGTGAGATGGCTTCCCCAAGAAGAGTCCATACATCACCTTCAGTTTCATCTCATTGGCTGTTGAGAAATGCTGAGTGTATAATTGCTGAGAAATGCTGAGTTTATGATAAAATGTATTGTTTGCTAAGAAATATAATGGCAAGGAAAACCTAGCTGCCACCCCCCGCCACAGTATATGTATGTCACACACTAGTTAAAATAATTCTTTAAGCATGGGATATGTGACCCTTCCCCTGTGGCTCCCTCGTGGAGAATACGTTCTGGTTTGTCCAGAAGGTAAGCAAAAACTAGCTGCTATGAGAAAACCCTGAACACCTGTTTGTTAATAATAATCACCTGTTCAGAGAGACTATGCGGATCTCAGCTTGGAAAGCTGTCAGCTCCCCGAGGCTCTCAGCTCAGAAGGCTGTTCACCCCCGGATAGTCCCACTTTACTGTTCTATCTGGGTGTCTGCTTCTTAATGCCCTCAGCACCGCCTGGGTAGGGGGTCTCTATGGCGGAGCTGGTCTTGGTAATTGGCCAAAGCAAATCACATGGCCATGAGCAATTTCAGTAGGACAAAGTTCAATTCTACCATATGCCTAGAGGAAATCTAATTAGAATAGCTGAGAACAGCTGTTTGACACACTTACAAAAGAAAAACTAGTTACAGGCCAAGGATCATTACATGCAAAGAGAATCTACATGAACTATTAATATCAACCACTGGAAGGTATTCGTTAACTACAAAAAAAGTAACTTCCAAATTTACTACTAGTCAATACATGAACATGAGGATCTAGAAAATGTATTGCTTAGGTTGAAAAGAAGGACACAAATCCTCAAGAGAAATAGTCCTAATATAAATTTCAGGCAAAACTTTATTGGTCTGACTGGGTGCAGTGGCTCACACCTGTGATCCCAGTATTGTGGGAAGCAGAGGCAGGTGGATCATCTGAGGTCAGGAGTTCAAGACCAGCCTGACCAACATGGTGAAACTCTGTCTCTACTAAAAATACAAAATTAGCTGGGTGTGGTGGGAGGGTGCCTGTAATCCTAGATACTTGGGAGGCTGAGGCAGAAGAATCACTTGAATCCAGGAGGCGAAGGTTGCAGTGAGCTGAGATCGCACCACTGCACTCCAGCCTGGGCAACAGAGTGAGACTCTGTCTCAAAAAACAAACAAACAAACCAAACAACAAAACTTTATTGGTGACAATATATTTGCTGTATGAACTCAGCAAATCAAGGATGTTTTCTAACCAGTTTTATTAGGAAGCTTGCTCTTTGTTAGTAGACTTCAATCTTTTATTTATTTATTTTTTGAGACAGGGTCTCACTCTGTTGCCCAGGCTGGCAGTGGCACAATCAGAGTTCACTGCAGCCTCAATCTCCCGGGTTCAAGCGATCTTCCCACCTCAGACTCCCAGGTAGCTGGGACTACAGGTGTGCACCATCACACCCAAGTAAATTTTGTATTTTTTGTAGAGGTGCAGGATCTTACCATGTTGCTCTGGCTGAACTTGAACTCCTGGGCTCAAGCAATTCACCCTCTTTGGACTCCCAAAGTGCTAGGATTACAGGTGTGAGCCACTAAGCCTGGCCTTTTCTTGTTTTTAAGCCAGGAGAAACTCCTTCCCCCCAACTCAGATTGGGCCCCCAAATAAAATCTTATGTAGCACCATAACATATAAAAACAGAGTAGTAGCAGAGCTACTTAAACTGGGATTGGAGGCCCAGAGGCCCCACAGTGGTCTTAGGCAGGGCGCAGTGGCTCGTGCCTATAATCCCAGGGCTCTGAGGGACTAAGGAAGGGAGGATCACTTGAGGCTAGGCATTCAAGACCAGCCTTGGCAACATAGCAAGACCCTATCTCTCCAAAAAGTTGAATAATTTAAAAGAAAAAAGAAATAGTGATCTTCAAGTATCAGAAAGTCGACTATGAAATCCCATCAAAGAGGGATTATACCTGTTCCCTGTTCTCCCAGAGGGCAGAGCCACTCGTTTGCTTATTCCTTCATTCCTTCCTTTATTTATTCATCTGTTGAGCACCTACCACATATCTGGTATCTCTTAGTAGTACAGACAACTCTCTCTGTCTCTAAGGAATGCAGTCGGTAGGAATGAAGGACAACATCCAGTTTTCTGAAACTTGTGTTGGTGTCTTTTGTGGCCACATTGTTTCCTAAGGCTGGCAGCAGCCACTGAGGATGTGTGGCCTCCCTGTGTGATTGTTTTGCTGTCCTGACGTATGGTCTGTTGGCTTTATCCGATCATGTCACCATCCCATGAGAGGAATTCTTTCAGAAGCTCCCAGATACCTTCAGGATAAAATCTAAAATCTAGCCAGGCATGGTGGCTCATGCCTGTGATCCCAGTGCTTTGAGAGGCCAAGACAGGAGGATGGTTTGAGCCCAGCAGTTTGAGGCCAGCCTGGGCAACATAGCAAGATTCCGACTCTACACAGAATTTAAAAATTAGCGGGGCGTGGCGGTGCATGCCTATAGTCTCAGTTACTTGGGAGGCTGAAGCCAGATCCCTTGGGGCCAGGAGTTTGAGGCTGCAGTGAGTTACGATTGCACCACTGTACTCCACCCTGGGCAACAGGGCAAGACCCCATCCCTAAAAACAATTTTTTTGTTTCTTGAGATTGAGTCTTGCCCTATCGCCCAGAGTGGAGTGCAATGGCATGATCTTGGCTCACTGCAATCTCTACCTCCCAGGTTCAAGTGATTCTTCTGCCTCAGCCTCTCGAGTGGGTAGGATTACAGGCATGCACAACCACACCCAGCTAATTTTTGTATTTTTTGGTAGAGAAAGTGTTTCACCATGTTGGCCAGCCTGGTCTTGAACTCCTGACCTCAGGTGATCTGCCCTCCTTTGCCTCTCTAAGTGTTTGGATTATAGGCGTGAGCCACCTTGGTGAGCATAAAAAATTAAAAAAAAAAAAATATATCCAATGTCACCCAAGGCATGTTTTCAAAATCTCTCTTTACTTTCATCAGTATCTCCTGCCACTCTCCCAATATACATACGCCCCACATTCCAGCCACTAAAAATTAATTTCTCTGCTCTGTGTGCTAAGCTTTCTCTCTACCTTCACAATCCGGCATGCCCTTTCTCCGCTCAGCCCCTGACTGACTCCTTTGTTCACCCTCACAGCTCTGTCACCCCCTACACCCAGAGGCCTTCCATGATTCCCACTGGCCATGTTTCAGGAGCATTTCCTCTGGGCTTTCAAGGCACTCCAAGAATAGTGACAGTCTGATCCTTATCATCATTGCCCGGCACAGCAGGGGCACAGAGCTGGTGCTCAACAAATGTGTGTTAACTATATCAATGAATAAGGCTGAGGATAGTGGCTGACATTTGTAATCCCAGTGCTTTGGAAAGCTGAGGAGAGATCTCTTGAGGACAGAAGTTTGAGACCGGCCTGAGCAACATAGCAAGACCCTATGTCTACAAAAAGAATGAATGATGAAAAATCACTCCATTCTGATATTGCTATAAAGAGACTGGGTAATTTACCTGAGATTGGGTAATTTTTTTTTTTTTTTTAAGACGGAGTCTTGCTCTGTCGCCCAGGCTGCTGTGCAGTGACGCCATCTCGGCTCACTGCAACCTCTGCCTCACAGGTTCAAGTAATTCTCCTGCCTCAGCCTCCCAAGTAACTGGGATTATAGGCACGCGCCACCATGCCCGGCTAATTCTTGTATTTTCAGTAGAGATGGGGTTTCATCATGTTGGTCAGGCTGGTCTCGATTTCCTGACCTCAGGCAATCCACGCACCTCAATCTCCCAAAGTGCAGGGATCACAGGTGTGAGCCACTGTGCCCAGTCAAGATTGGGTAATTTATAAAGAAAACAGATTTAATTGACTCACAGTTCTGTAGGCTGTTCAGGAAGCATGGCCGGGGAGGCCTCAGGAAACTTATCGTCACGGCAGGAAGCTGGAAAAGGAGGAAGAGAAAGAACAGGGAGGTGCTACACACGTTCAAACAACCAGATCTCCTGAGAACTCACTCACTATCACGAGAACAGCAAGGGGTAAGTCTGCGCCATGATCCAGTTACCTCCCACCAGGCCTCTCCTCCAATACTGGGGGTTACAGTTTGACAGGAGATTTGGGTGGGAACACAAATCCAAACCATATCACTCTAGAAGTTCAGGTTGCAGCAAACAGACAGCTATTTATATAGATTAAGGTGTCATTGACTTTTGGCTTCGGTTAATGAATCTAAATAAGGGAAATAAGAGAGAGATCCTTAGAAACTCCACTTCTAAGCTCAAGACCACTGTTAGCTGCAAATGCTAGTGCTGTTAGTGCTCTCCTAGACCTGCATCATGGAGACATAAAAAGAGGGGATGATGAATTATTGACAGTCATGATCAGACGGTTACCTCCATTTGCTGCTTTGGAAGTCACCCTCGCATTACAGGGGACAACCATCCTTTCTGTCCTGCGTGAAGGCTGGTACCACGCAGTCGGTGTGTCCGGGAAGGAAAACCATCAGGCATGAAGGGCAGCACGTTGCCGGTGGGCTGTGCCAACCCAAGGAAACAGTGCCTCCTTTGAGAGACACAAAGAGCCACTGTCTTCGCCTCTTTTTTTTCTTCTCCAAAAACTGTTAGAGTCCAAAACTCGCTGTGGAGATAACAAAGGCTCCTCGAAGACGGAGCAGAGGGCTCCAGTCATTTCACCTGGAGAATTTCAGCCAAAACCAGCCCACAGGACACAGCCTGCAAGATTAGGGTAATCAAGCTTCCTTTTCACCTGGCCCGAATTTTGGATGAAAAATAAGCTCCACTGAAAACAGAATGTCCCTTTTTCCCCAGCGTCATTCTGGACTGTTCTGCCCTTATAAACAGAGTGATGATTCCTCTGTCCACCAAGATGTTTTCTTGCTAATGTTTACCCCACATACTAGTGTTTTCCATGACAAGCTCATTATATCCACTTGATATAAGAGCATTAAGAATTATTTAAGCAGAGATGGAGTGACTACTCATAAGGTGAGTTCTGTGCTCAACAGGAGGTTGGACTGGCTGACCACTAAGATCCCTGTAACTAGGAGGTTAGCAGAGAGAACATGTAATTCATTCATTCGAACCTGTAGTCCCCTGGTGGTCACATTACTACTTAACTGGCTCCAATGTGGACAGCACTGCCATAAATTCAAGTGCAGAAGGCAGGGGTGATTAGGAGAGAAGGCTAAGGGCTAGGGATGCTGTTAGGAAAATTGACTTAACAAGCCTAAACTGAGCACTTGCTGTATGTCAGGCAGTGGCTGGAGAAAGAAAGATGAAGCTCAGATTGCGTTTAGATGAGCAGTGAAAGGAGACATGCACCCAGGCCATTGCAATAAAATGGAATCAGTGCCACTGTGCTTATGGGCTATGCAAGTAGCATGGAGGAGGAGCCGGTGCAGAGCCCGGAGGCAGCCTGAAAGATGATTCATTGCAGGAGGTGACAAGTTAGCTTCTGCTTAGGAATGAATAACAACAGATAAAGGTGGGGAGGAGTTCGTGGAAAGATATTCCATGTAGAGGGGCCAGCAATGCCATGCAAGAAGGCATGAGGGATCATGGCACATTGGCAAGCTGCAGGTGGCTTCTTGGCGTGGCAGCCGTGGAGGGTGCCTGTGAAATGAGGACAGAGGCGGGCTGAGAAGTAGGCGGCAACCAGACTGCGAGGAACTTTCCTACCGTGGGGATAAGAGCTGCCTCCTGGGAGTGGCCTGGGAACAGGCAGAGGCAGGAATTCAGAGAAGGAAAAGAGACCAGGTGCACTGGACTCACAGCCTACTAGAAGATTCCTTTATTCTGAGCGTGGCGGGGGAGTGACTGAAGGACCCTTGAGGACCAGGGCAATAGACATCCCCCACCTTCTATCTCCAGCAATGCCCCAGTGTGGTGTGAGGCTCTGGAACTGTGTCCCGGGATGTGGGTGAGAAAACCCCAAGAAACTCAAAGTTAAATGCCCTAGCATCCCAGAGAGTTAGGGCTCAGTGAATACATGATTTTAAAAATTGTATCTATATGTGTGTGTGTGTGTGTATATATATATACACATATGTAATTTTTTCTACAGACAAAATGGCATATGTATATATACTTATATATGTATACACACACACACACACATATATATATATATAATTTAAAAAATCACGTATTCTCTGAACCCTAACCCTCTGGAATGCTAGGATATTTACTTAACCTCTGGGATGCTAGAATATTGAACATATATATTATATATATATATATATATATATATATATATATATATATATGAGCCTGTAATCCAAGCCAGGCCTCAACTTGCATTTTTAAACTTTAATGCTATCATTATTGCTTCCCACCTTAAGGATGGCACTTTTATTTTTTTTCAGATGGAGTCTTGCTCTGTCTCCCAGGCTGGAGTGCAGTAGAACGATCTCGGCTCACTGCAACCTCCGCCTCCTGGGTTCAATCAATTCTCCTTGCTTTAGCCTCCCAAGTAGCTGGGATTACAGGGCCACACCACCACATCCAGCTAATTTTTTATGTTTTTGATAGAGACGGGCTTTCACCATGTTGGCCACGCTAATCTTGAACTCCTGACCTCAAGTGATCCATCTGCCTTGGCCTCCCAAAGTGCTGGGATTACAGCCATGAGCCCCCATGCCTGGCCAACCAAGCACTTAAAGCAAAGTTTTAAAAAAATTGTTATTATTTTTTGAGATGGAGTCTCATTCTGTCACCCAGGCTGGAGTGCAGTGGCGTGATCTCAGCTCGCTGCACGCTTTGCTTCCCAGATTCAAGTGATTCTCCTGCCTCAGCCTCCCAAGCATCTGGCATTACAGGCACCCACAACCACACCTGGATAATTTTTGTATTTTTAATAGAGATAGGGTTTCACCATGTTGGCCAGGCTGGTCTCAAACTTCTGACCTCAAGTGATCCACTCTTCTCGGCCTCCCAGAGTGCTGGGATTACAGGTGTGAGCCACCACACCTGGCCAAGGCAGGCATATTTGAAAGGCAAATTTCCTGGAGATTTCTACTTTTGGAATCTTAATTAGAGCCTATGATGATAGGTGCGTGTAGGGCACGAAAGGCCCTGGGTCTAATAGGGTTAATCTCTTCCTGAAGTTTCTCCAGTCCCAGGTTTCCATAAGAGGGTCAGCAAATAAAAGGAAAGTGAGAAACTTCTGGAAGGTCTGCTGTGGCTGCTGCTGCTGGAGGAGGAAGGGAGCCCAAGGGCATCTAGTTTAAGAATGATGCCAGCAACATCAGTCAGCTGTGAGAATCAACTTAGCCAGCCAGTGGTCCAGGGGCATCCTGCTAGAGGCAGAAGATCCAGCTCTCCCGCAAACCTTCTCCTGGCATAAGGAGGAAACTGCTACAGTCATGCACTGCCTAATGATGCTTCCGTCAAGACAGACGACATACACAGCCGTGGCCCCATAAGATTACAATGCAGTTGGCCGGGCTTGGTGGCTCAGGCCTGTAATCCCAGCACTGTGGGAGGCTGAGGCAGGTGGATTACTTGAGGTTGGGAGTTTGAGACCAGCCTGGCCAACATGGCGAAACCCCATCTCTACTAAAAATATAAAAATTAGCTGGGCGTGGCAGTGGATGCCTGTAATCCCAGCTACTCGGGAGGCTGAGGCAGGAGAATCACTTGAACCCGGGAGGTGGAGGTTGCAGTGAGCCGAGATCGTACCACTGCACTCCAGCCTGGGCAACCGGGCAAGACCCCGTCTCAAAAATAAAAAAATAAAAAATATTACAATGCAGTTGAAAATCTCCTATCCCTAGTGACATTGTCACTATCATAACTTTATAGCACACCACATTACTCACGTGTTTGTGGTGATGCTGGTGTCAACAAACCTGTGGCATTGCCAGTCACATAATAGTTTAGTGTATACAATTATGGACAGTACATAATACTTGCCAATAATTAATTATGTTGCTGGGTTATGTACTTACTATACTATTTATTGTTATTTGAGCTGTCTTCCTGCTTATTTTTAAAAAGTTAACTATAAAACAGCCTCGGGCACGGCCTTCAGGAGGTATTCCGGAAGAAAGGCATTGTCATGTTATCACAGGACATGACAGCTCCATGTATGTTACTGCCCTTGAAGACCTTCCAGTGGGCACAAAATGTGGAGGTGGAGGACAGTGATGTTGATGATCCTGACCCTGAGTAGGCCTAGGCTAATGTCTGTTTGTATCGTAGATTTTAACAAAAAAAACATTTAAAAAGCAAAACAATGAAAAATTTAAAAATAGAAAAAATCTTATCGAATTAATATATAAAGAAAGAAAATAGGCCAGGCACAGTGGCTCATGCCTATAATCCCAGCAGCTTGGGAGGCCAAGGTGGGCAGATCACTTGAGGCCAGAAGTTTGAGACCAGCCTGGCCAACAGGGTGAAAGCCTGTCTCTACTAACAATACAAAAATTAACCGATCGTGGTGGTGGGCACCTGTAATCCCAGCTGCTTGGGAGGCTGAGGCACAAGAATCACTTGAACCTGGGAGGCGGAGTTCGCAGTGAGCCGAGATGGCACCACTGCACTCTGGCCTGGGCAACAGAGCGAGTCTGTCTCAAAAAAAAAAAAAGATATTTTTGTACAGCTGTACAATGTATTTGTTTTAAGCAGGATACTGCAAGAGTCTAAAAGTTTTAAAACATTTAGTTTATAAAGTAAAAAAGTTATAGTAAGCTAAGGGTAATTTATTATTGAAGAACAAAAAAATTTTAAATAAATTTAGTGTTGCCTAAATGTACAGCGTTTCTAAAGTCTACAGCAATGCACAGTAATGTCCTAGGCCTTCACATTCACTCACCACTCACCGACTCACCCAGAGCAACTTCCAGTCTTGCAAGCTCCATTCCTGGTCAGTACTCTATATAGGTATATCACTTGATTAATTGATTGATTGAGAATGAGTCTTACTCTGTCTTCCAGGCTGGAGTGCAGTATACTATCTCAGCTCACTGCAACCTCAGCACCCTGGATTCAAGCGATTCTCCCACCTCAGCCTCCCGAGTAGCTGGAATTACCAGGACCCACCATCACGTCCGGATTTTAGTATATTTATAGAGATGGGGTTTCGCCGTTGGTCAGGCTGGTCTTGAACTCCTGACCTGAGGTGATCCTTTTGCTTCGACCTCCCAAAGTAGCTGGGATTACAGGTGTGAGCCACCATGCCTGGTAGGTGTACCATTTTTAGTCTTCATACCATATTTTACTGTAAATTTTCTATGTTTAGGTATACAAATACTTGCCATTGTGTACAGTTGCCTACAGCATTCAGTGCAGTCACATGCGGTGCAGATTTGTAGGCCAGGAGCAGTAGGCTCTACCATATGGCCTTGCTAAGTCTTAGGCTATGCCATCTAGGTTTGTGTAAGTATACTCTACAAGATACAATGAAATCATCTAACGATGCAGGTCTCAGAAAGTATCCCTGTTGTTAAGCAACACATGACTGTAATTCTTTTTTTTTTCTCTGACTCCATCAAATAACTTTATTCACACAAACGTCCCTTAATTTACAAAGCCTCAGTCATTCATAAATGTGAGGGGGATCCACAGTGTTCAAGGAACTTAAATATAATGTGTCGTACCAATCCAAGTAAACCAAGTACAAAAAGTATTTGTATAAAGTTGTTCACATGTAGGTCCTAGATTACGAGCTTCCGTGCAAAAAAAGGAAATGAAGAAAAATAGATTTATTAACTAGTATTTGAAACTAACTTTGTGCCTGGCTTAAAAATTCCATCACGCTCATGTCTGTTCCACACAAATGTTTAAGAAGTCATTGATATGTACTCCCTGGCTTTGATGAAAAGAAGCCCCTGGCACAAAAGATTCCAGTGCCCCTGAAGAGGTTCCCTTCCTCCTGTGGCTTCTCCTAGAAAACCACCGGGGTGGCCTCCTTGCTGATGGCTGTAGATGCTAACACTGGTCAATTCTTTGCCACAGCTAGGGGTTACCTTCTGAGGGCATTTCTCCAGATAGAAGCCCTCAAAGCCCAAATAGGGCAGGATCAGAGATGCACCTGTGCTGTCTTGAAGGCTGTGTCATGCCCAGTATGACATGTAGAGAGACATGACTGTAATTCTAAGAGCCTAGTGTGTGCCAGGAACTCTCACCTGTGTAATCTGACTTAATTGCAGTGAGACTACTGTGAGATAGGTATGATTACCACTTTACAGGAGACGAAACTGATGATCAAAGAGTTTAAGCATCTAGGTGGGCCTGGTGGCTCATGCCTGTAATCCCATCACTTTGGGAGGCCAAGGCAGGCAAATCACCAGAGGTCAGGAGTTCAAGACAAGCCTAGCCAACATGGCTAAACCTTGTCTCTACTAAAAATACAAAAATTAGCCAGGCATGGTGGCGGGTGCCTATAACCCCAGCTACTCGAGAGGCTGAGGCCAGGGAATCACTTGAACCCAGAGGTGGAGGTTGCAGTGAGCCGAGATCATGCCATTGCATTCCAGCCTGGGAGACAGAGCGAACTTTGTCTCAAAAAACAAAAACATAACATAACAAAACAAAAACCCTAAAGAGTTTAAGCATCTTGCCAAAGTCAGAGAGCTGGAAATTGGAGGCTGAGATTCAACACTGGGCTTTCCCCATCTCCAAACCCCATTTGCTTTTGTTTTTGTTCTTCCACTCTTAGCACTGATTAAATTTTATGCCACCTTCCCTCATTGTTTTTTCATGTGTGAAGAGGGAGCTAAAAAAGAGTTAGTAAAACAATATTTTTTTGAGACAGAGTCTCACTCTGTTGCCAGGCTGGAGTGCAGTGGCATAATTTTTTTACCTTCATTAAGGTTGAATGAACAAATATGAAAATGTTTTGGAGGAAAAAGATACAGGATAAATGTAAAGGATTCTTGGGATAGAAAAAAAGCTGGGATTAGATTTTGCATCACTGAGACACATAAGCTTGAGTTTCCCTACTTTGCCTCAACATATAATGATTCTATTACTAGTACGGGAGAGGAGGGGAGGAAAAAAATCCACTGTACTATCCAGTGACTGTTTTGGGGAGAAAAAACTCCTTGGTGAGCTAATCGTGAACGTGAGGAACTGTTCCCTTTGTTGTCCAGCTGCTGCCTCTGAATCCCGTGTTTGTGTTATCAACAATTGCTACGGAAGTGTTTCATTTCATTTATTTATTATTCATATCCCTCCAACTTCCAAAGGTAAATGCAAGGCATGGAAATGAAGCTTTTTGAGTTTTCATACACCAGATTCACATCTCAGCTACTTAGTTTTACTAGTCATTTAAAACTCACAGAGCTGATACAAACCCCGGTCGACAGGGTTAGGCTACGGCAGTTTACTCTAAAATTCAAATATTTGGATTTGCTGCAGAGGTCGAATGCCAAGGACATGCTGATCTGCGACTGAAGAGCTAAAACACGAAAGTCTCCATCTTATTCTCTCCTGACCATGTCGCAGAGATGCTCTGTCGGTTTAATCTGTTTAATCTGCCTTGCTGCTTCCAAAGCCTCAATTATTTTGAAACCACACAAGGGCCTGGTAGCAAGGCAGAGCCGGCTCCTGAGAGCAGTTCGTGGCTGGGACCAGATCCCTGCGGACTCTTTGTTCGGTCAGCAGAGGATTCTCTCGGTGGCCAGCTGAAGGCCTTTTCTTTGTGTCGTGATTGACAGGCATGAATTAAATATCACCCCACCGGGCCCTCTGATTGGTGAATGATGACGTATTACAAGAATGTCTTGGGAAAATGGCGTTTCATGATAACGGGACAAGACCAGAAAGGCTGGGCTTTTTCAGCTAATCCTGAACTTGACAACAGCAGAGACCTTGATCCTGGGCTCTGTGTTTTCTTTTTTTTTTTGCCTGGGTATGCCTTGTTCAGGCCCTGAAAAGGATGATCTTTAAATGGCCTAAGAGAGGTACAGAGGATGAAGCCCAAGGAAGTACAAATTTAGGAGAAAGGGATTGTTTCTTTAAATGACTGATGCTTCTGTATATGTGCTTTAAGAGTTCTCTTTTACAATGGGCCTGGCATTGTCTTCGAGGCTTTTCTTCCTTCTCAATTTACCAGCGAGGCAATTAGTATTCCTCAGGGCAGTAATACGTGCTGCAGGGTCCTGGCTATTCCCAACAAGCACTGGCCTGGCATTGCCTCGGGCATAAACAGCTCTGCTCGCATGATGCTGTGGTTTTGAACAAGCAGAAACAGTGTGATAAGAAAGTGCAGAGAGAAATGGGAGGGCATGGAAAGGCACCCCAGAATCCGAGGTGACATAGCATGTCTGTGGCTAAGTGGAGGAGGAAGGAAATGGGGTGCAAGATGATAGAAACTAACGTGTCATCTAGTCTAACAGCCAGTGAGGGCTTGACAGAAGGTTTACTTCACAGTAAGGTCATTGTGGTGGCTCAGTGGGTGACACCCCAAAACCGAAAGGGTGATTGTAATGAGAGCTCTCACAGTGGTTGGGGCAGCATTATAAGTCTTAGTTACATTCTGTGATTTTTTTTTTTTTTTTTTTTAGATTCAGAGGGTACACGTGCAGGTTTGTTAAAAGAATGTATTGTATAATGGTGAGGTTTGGGCTTCGAGTGTCCCCATCACCTAAATAATGAACACTGTACTCAATGGGTAGTTTTTGAACCCTTATCTCTCTGCCAACCTCCCACCTTTTGGAGTCCCTGTTGTCTATTGTTTCCACCTTTATGCTCATGCGTACCCATCGTTTCACTCCCACTTATAAGTGAGAACATGTGGAATAAGTTGTGTTAATTCAACATAACTTTTGCTTCTCACTCACAGAGAATTATACCTCCCACTTGGAAGTGAGAAGCAAAAGCAGATCTTGACATGGCCAAGCTGGGGATGTGGTGTGATGTTTTTACATTAATTCGCTTAGGATAAAGGCCTCCAGCTCCATCCATGTTGCTGCAAGGATATATCTCATTCTTTTTTGTGGCTGCATAGTATACCATGGTATTATATGTACCCCACTGTAAAAATAGAGTCCACCATTGGTGCTCATCTAAGTTGATTCTGTGTCTTTCCTACTGTGACTAGTGCTGCAATAAACATACAAGTGCAGGTGTCTTTTTTATATAAGAATTTTTTTCTTTTGGATAGATACACAGCAATGAGATTGCTAGATCAAATGGTAGTCCTATTTTGAGTTATCTGTGAATTCCCCATACTGTTTTCCACAGAGGTTGTAGTAAATTAGATTCCCACCAATAGTATATAAGAGTTCTGTATTCATTCGTTCTCATGCTGCTAATAAAGACATATGCAAGTCTGGGTAATTTATAAAGAAAAGAGGTTTAATTGATTCACAGTTTTACATGGCTGAGGAGGCCTCAGGAAACTGACAATTATGGTGGAAGGGGAAGCAAACACGTCCTTCACATGGCGGCAGGAGAGAGAATGAGAGCTGAACAAAGGGAGAAGTGCCTTATAAAACCGTCAGATCTTGTGAAAACTTACTATCACGAGAATAGCATGGGAGAAACTGCCGCGTGGTCCAGTTACCGCTGTCCAGATCCCTCCCACCATACCTGGGGATTATGGGATTACAGTTCAAGATGAGATTTGGGTGGGGACACAGCCAGACCAAATCAAGTTCTCTTTTTTTCTGAATCCACACCAAGATCTGTTGTTTTTTTGACTTTTTAATAATAGCCATTCTGACTGATGTAAGGCAATCCCTCATTGTGGTTTCAGTTTGCATTTCTCTGATTATTAGTGATGCTGAGCATTTTGTGAATGATATTTTCTGGTGCATCTAACATATATTCCAATGTGAAAAGAAACTGGGTCCTTAGGTTTGCCAAGTAGGCTTGCTACCAGTAATATTGATAGAAGAGAGCATTAGGGAAGAATTTTGTGCCTAGCTTTCAGTAAATATGGAATTTGTTTTGCCATTGAGTTGGGCACAAAAATTCTTTCTACAAGATGTGAAGAAAGGAGAAATATGTAAATGTTGGCCAAACTTCAGGCGGTAGTAAGGCGATTTGTGCAAAAAGGTTGCTTTGCCTAGGGAATTCTTACTAAGTCTGGAAAGGTAGTGTATTAGGCCAGGAGAACAAGGGCAAGCTCATAACCATCAACTAGCAGAACTGATGGGTCTGGTTGAGGTGAGCAGGTCATATTTGGATGACGTTCTCCAGAGGAATAACTGAATCTACAAACTAGGCAGCTCAGTCATGGGCAAAGTGGGAATGGAGGGATTGTGATAAGTTACGAAGCACACGGGGGCCAGGTGCTGTAGCTCACGCTTGTAATCCTAGCACTCTGGGAGGCTGAGGAGGGTGGTAATCTGGTAAAACCCCGTTTTTACAAAAAATACAAAAAAAAAATTAGTTGTTAAGCATGGTTGTGTGCCTGCAGTCCCAGCTACTGGGGAGGCTGAATTGTTTGGATTGCTTGACCCTGGCAGGTTGAGGCTGCAGTGAACTGTGATTGTGTCACTGTGCTCCAGCCTGGGGGAGAGAATGAGACCCTGTCTCAAAAAAAAACAAGAAAGAAAAAGCAGCACACGGGCTCAAGGCTCATGAGATTAGGGGGAAAGCTGGGAAAAGGTTCAAAATGCTGTCAAGAAATTTGGGCAACAGGTAGAGACCACAGCCAGAAACATTTCCTCGAAAAGCAAGAGTGGATCTTGACGTGGCCAAGCTGGGGATGTGGTGTGACCCACGGCTCCAGTGCAGTATGTTGGGCGTGGCAGGGGAGGGTCCAAAGGGAGAAGCACAAGGCAGACATTTAGGAGCACAAGCTAAGGTGCTAATCACCCATATTCACCAACTGCTGGAAATGGCTTCCTTCTTTGGGATTAAAGTTGGAGTTTTCATGTTCATCTAAATTATAATCTCTGGGTCCTTGTTAAAAGACTGAATAATTTGAGTGAACTGCTGGTGACTGTGGTGAACACATGCCTGGGTGTTGAGCATTGAGCAGCAATGCCAGCTCCAGGGAGCCTTCCTACACTGGAAGGAAATGTGAGTAATAACAAATGTGCTTTTTTAGCAGATCGACAGCTTGCTGTGCTGGGACATGGTACATCTCAACCCCCTCCCCACCATATTTTTTTTCCTTTCCTAAAGCACACTGTGTTGCTAGGAATACTTATTAGTTGGGTGTTTCTTCAATTCTTTCCTGAATCAAAACAGTTCAGTCCTAATGTCTTGGGTATGATTTCTGTCTCAAAATGTCACTGAAGGGAGCAGAGTTATTGAATTGCGAGAGAAGTAGCCCGAGCAATGATAGAGTGTGTTCATTTGCTGGGGTGCCATAACGAAGCACCGTGTGCTGGGGGCGCTTAAACAACAGAAATTGATTGTCTCACAATTCTGGAGGCTAGAAATCTGAGATCAATGTGTCAGCAGAGTTGGTTTCTTCTTCTTCTCCTTCTTCCTCCTCCTCCTCTTCTCCTTCTCCTCCTCCTTCTTTTTCTTCCTCTTCCTCCTCTTCCTCTTTTTTTTTTTTTTTGAGACAGAGTGTTGCTCTGTCACCCAGGCTGGAGTGCAGTGGCACCATCTCAGCTCACTGCAACCTCCGCCTCCCAGGTTCAAGTGATTCTCCTGCCTCAGCCTCCAGAGCAGCTGAGATTACAGGTGTGTGCCACCACACCTGGCTAATTTTTGTGTTTCTAGTAGAGACAGGATTTCAGGATTTCACCCTGTTGGCCAGGCTGGTCTCAAACTCCTGACCTCAAGTGATCCACCCACCTCAGCCTCCCACAGTGCTGGGATTACAGGCATAAGCCATCATACCCGGCTAGGGTAGATTTCTTCTAATGCATCTCTTCTTGGCTTGTAGATGATCATCTCCTCCCTGTGTCTTCCTTCACATGCTCTTCTTTCTGGGTCTGTGTCCTAATCTCTTCTTATAAGAGTATTGGATCAGGACCCACCCTAATGATCGAGACTGAATGTTTGTATGCTTCCCATCCCCAGAATATGTATGTTGAAATCCAAGCCCCCAGTGTGATGCTAATGGGAGGCGGGGCCTTTAGGAGGTGATTAGGCCATAAGGGTGGAGCCTTCATGATTAGGATTAGCGCCCTTAGGAAAGAAAGTGCAGAGAGCACCCTTGCTCCTTTCACCGTGTGAGAATAGTGACCCTTATGAACCAGGAAGCAGGTGTCTCACCAGACACCAAATCTACCAGCACCTTGACTTCCCAGTCTCCAGAACCATGAGAAATAGCATTCTGTTGTTGATAAACTACCTGGTCTGTGGTATTCGGCTATTGCTGTCCAAACAGAGTAGGACACTTTCTTATCTCTTTAAAGACTGTATCTTTAAAAATATGTCACATTCTGAGGTACTGGAGGTTAGGACTTCAACATATGAGTTTGGGAGAGAAAGCAGTAGGAAAGAAAATACAAATGGAATAGGAAAGATTCTTGTTCTGATCATTGTCACCCAGGCTGGAGTGCAGTGGCACAGTCTTGTCTCACTGAAACCTCTGCATCCCGGGTTCAAGTGATTCTCCTGCCTCAGTCTCCCGAGTAGCTGAGACTACAGAGATACGCCACCATACCCGGCTGATTTTGCATTTTTAGTAGAGACAGGGTTTCATCATGTTGGCCAGGCTGGTCTTGAACTCCTGACCTTGCGATCTGCCTGCCTCGGGCTCCCAAAGTGCTGGGATTACAGGCTGTGAGCTACTGCACCCAGCCATGAGCCACCACACCCGGCCGGATGTGGCCTGATTTTTACATAGTAGTTTTATTACTTCTGCTGGTTACTTAACTGCTATCAGTAATAACATCTAAGCAGACATGAGTGGTGTTGCTCTCCTTGAAGAACCCCAGGGAATGAGTAAGTAGATCTGCTTTTCCAATGTTCACTACTAGGTTTATCTCCTTAGTAAATAGTTATTAACCACAAGCTATGCTCCAGACCTGGTGCCGGGTGCTGGTGAGGCTTGAAAATAAATGAGGTATAGTTGCTGCCCTGAGGAAGTTTATAGTTTAATAGGAAGCCAAAGTGCTATTATCACAAGCATGAACCACCATGCCTGGCCATAGTTTTAATTTCTATATCTCTAATCGTTTCCTTAGGGGAAAAAAAATGGCCAAGGCATGGTGGCTCATGCCTGTAATCCCAGCACTTTGGAAGGCCAAGGTGAGAGGATCACTTGAGACCAGGAGTTGGAGACCAGGCTGGGCAACATAGCAAGACCCTCTGTCTACCAAATAAAAAATAAAAGAAGTTAGCTGGGCATGGTGGCACTTGCCTGCGGCCCTGGAGCTACTTGGAAGGCTGAGGAAGGAGGACTGCTTGAGTCCAGGAGTTCAAGGCTGCTGTGAGCTATGATCATGGTATTGCAGTCCAGCCTGGATGATGGAGTGAGACACTGTCTCAAAAAAAAAAAAAAAAAAAAAAGTCCTGTTCAGTTTCAGGGATGCAATATCCTCTCTTATCTCTCTGAGGATATTAACTCTGTGTCCTCAGAAAAAAATGAGCTTCTGCTTATTGAGTTTGATATCACTCTTCAGTATATTGGTTTTGTAAAAAAGTGCCCATTCTTAAGTGTGAACTCATATAATGACTGGGATGCCCTTGTATCCTGTCTAGAGTGCCTTCTCTGCTTCCCAGCATTCTCAAGAAGGGGTGAGATATCCCTACTGTCAAGTGGACGGTACCCATAGTCAGTGTCCTGGATGTGGGGACTCCCCATTATTTCTGAATGTTTGCAAGACTTCTTCCAAAGCTCACATTCATTTCTCCTACCCAACAGCAGACACCTCTACTTGGCAAGGAGAGGTCAGAGCTCATCTTATCTGGCTGCTCCTAACGCATGTCCCATGCCAGTTACCCCAAGGTTTGCCTCTGGGATCCCCTCTTACTCCTCCCAACCTGTACCTCCCGGCTTGGGGCTGGAGGCTTGGAGCAAACCAAAATGACTTCTTCCTTCTATAACAGTTGTTGGCTTTCAGAAAAACAGCCTCCTTTATGAACCAACCCTGCCTGCCTTCCCTTATTTAGATATTCCTTCTTATTTCTGGTGCACCAAGAATATCCTTCCTGTTCTCTAGTCCTGTAATGGGCTTATTATTTTAAACTTGTAATCTCTTTTCTGTCATTTTTAGGCATCTGTGCTGAGTTAACCATCTTAATTCAATCTCCTGTCTCTTCCAATTCTAAATGTTATAATTTTATAAATGAAAAAGGGAAAGTAAAAAAAAAACACAGTCATTGTAAAAATAACTCATTTTAAAGCTGTGTTTTTTTTCCTAATTACATCAACAATTAGAGGGGTAGGGATCTACTACCCATTACTATGGGTAGTGACCTCTACAAGTCTTAGCAAACACAAAAACATGTCGTCTGCCATCCTACACACCTGGAATGGCACTTCCACACTACCATTTAAAGTGAATCAATTTAAATTTTTATCAAAGTAACTCATGAATGTAGTTTTAGAATTTTAAGACCCCTGGTTAGGTGCGGTGGCTCACACCTGTAGTCCCATCACTTTGGGAAGTTGAGGTGGGCAGATCAGTTGAGGTCCGGAGTTCAAGAACAGCCTGGCCAATATGACAAAACCCTGTCTTTACTAAAAATACAAAAATTAGCCAAGTGTGGTGGCACATGCTTGTAATCCTAGCTACTCAGGAGGCTGAGGCAGGAGAATTGTTTGAACTGGGAGGTGGAGGTTCCAGTGAGCCGAGATTGCACCACTGCACTCCAGCCTGGGAAACAGAGTGAGAGTTCATCTCAAAGAAAGAGAAACAAACAAACAAACAAAACCTTTAAGACCCCTCTCCCACACCTCCCCAGCCATAGCCCTGCTTTCTAATGATATCTACTTCAAAGCTATCCCTTATGGCATTTTCCTCCTCATTCTTAGTAATGTGTTTATAGCACCATATTTCACTGAATCCATTTTGAAATTTAATCATCTGTTATCCTAGATGAGGATTTGGCTTTCTTACACCACTGCTGTCCCGACTTCTCATTCTTCCTAACTTATATCATAATTTTTGGGTCAATCAATATTTGGAATTCACATTATTATGACGATGTACATGTTTTTTATTTTTTGGCTGAGGTAAGTAGAAGAGCATATGTTCCTTTTCTTATTAAAAATTTTAAAATGTTCCTGGAATTTTTTCTTTTTGCTTCGCTCTTTATTTTACAAGATATCATCATGCAAAGTCCCTACATGTTTCTGGAGTTACTGACTCAATATTTTTTTAAATGTGTGCAATCATTAATTCTAAGTACTCCTACAACTCTGTAATATGCCTCTTGATTCTGTTTTTCACACAAGTGCATCAGTTTTGTTTGGTTTTGTTTTATCCAGGAGAGCTTCGACTTGGAGACTTCTCTCCTCAGGTCTAACCCGAACTGGTTGCTTCCTACACCTCCCATATACCCGTCGTGCTGTGGTGCATTGTCTGGTTTCTATAATTTCTGTTTCTTGATTTTCTCTCTTATTTTTCCAAAGAACATCATTCAGTATTTTATACACACTTTGAAAGTGTGTATGAAAAGTAAAATATTTGTGGATTTAAATATCTAAAAAGATTTTTTTTTTTTAAAGGCAGAGCCTTAACTCTGTTGCCCAGGCTGGCATGCAGTGGTGCAATCTCGACTCACTGCAACCTCCATCGTGTCCTGGGTTCAAGTGATCCTCCTGCCTCAGCCTCCCTAGTAGCTGCGACTACAAGCACGTGCTGCCACGCCCAGCTAAATTTTGTATTTCTGAAAGAGACAGGGTTTTACCATGCTGTCCAGGCTGGTCTCAAACTCCTGACCTCAAGTGATCCGCCCTCCTCGGCCTCCAAAATTGCTGGGATTACAGGCATGAGCCACCACGCCCAGCCCCCGAAAATATCTTTTTTGTTTGTTTCTATCTTTATACTTTGTTTATAATTTGGCTGGATATAGAAATCGAAGTCAGAAAACAAAGTACCCTCAGGTTTTTTGAAAATCAAAAACGAATCCATTGATGTATAGCTTCTGCTATTGTTATGAAGAGATTCAATGCCCTTTTGATTCTTGATACTTTTCATATAAACTGTTGTGTACTTTTTTTCCTCTCTAGAACTTTTTAGGATCTCCTCTTTCTTTTTTATGTTCTGGAATTCCCCAGTGATGTTTGTGGTTTGGTGTACAACAGGCCCTTTTAAATCCAGCGTCTCAGACTGACAGTAATTTCTTGTTTCCTATATGTGTGGGATGGAGTTAGGGTGGTGGGTGGGTAGGCAGTATGTCTCATGTCTGGATATATTAGGAAAATGAGGCAAGGTGTATTGTGTATGTAGTGTTTTTTTTTTTTTTTGAGACAGGATCTTGCTCTGTTGCCCAGGCTGGAGTGCAGTGGTGTAATCATAGCTCACTGCAATGGCGACTTCCCAGGCTCATGCAATCCTTCCACCTCAGCTTCCTAAGTAGCTGGGACTACAAGTACATGCCACCAGGCCTAGCTAATTTTTTTTTTTTAGACAGCATCTCACTCTGTTGCCAGGCTGGAGTGCAGTGCAATCTCAGCTCACTGCAACCTCTGACACCCTGGTTCAAGTGATTCTCCTGCCTCAGCCTCCCAAGTATCTGGGATTATAGGCATGTGCCACCACGCCTAGCTAATTTTATTTTATTTTTTGGTATTTTTAGTGGAGACGGGGTTTCACCATGTTGGCTAGTATTGTCTCCATCTCCTGACCTCATGATCTGTCTGCCTCAGACTCCCAAAGTGCTGGGATTACAGGCGTGAGCCACTGAGCCCAGCTGGCTTAGCTAATTAAAAAAAAAATTTTTTTTTGAGATGGGGTCTCGCTATATTGCCCAGACTGGTCTTGAACTCCTGGGCTTAAATGATCTTCCCACCTCAGCCTCTCGCAGTGCTGGGATTACAGGCGTGAGACACCACTGGCCTGTGTATGCAGTCTTTTCATCCGATATCCATCTTTTCAGTTCTGCGCCTAATACAATCTTCCATATTACTTGGTGATTCCAAAACGTGATGCTTTCTGGGCTCTGGTGGGGGGCAAGTGGGGGAAAAGTCTCCTTTTTCTTTGTTTTTCCCCCTTTGCAAGCATTTAGATGGTTGGGTTCTCAGTTCTGCATAATATCTCATCCATTCATTTTTTATTCTTCTAAAGAAACAATAACATATCATTCATTTGGTCTTTCTAACTTTTTACCTTTTTATTCCTTAGATGTCCTCTTTCCTTCTCTTCAGGAAAGTCCCTTTATTTATTATTAACAGTTTGTTAGATGTATTAGGTGTTTGTTAAACCTGCCATATTTAACTGAGGACATGCTTCTGAACAGGACAAAGAATAGGGATATACTATGTCTTGTTTTGCTTGTTTTGCTCTTGTTTTTTTTTTTTTTGAAACAGAGTCTCACTCTGCCACCCAGGCTGGAGTGCAGTGGCCTGATTTCGGGTCACTGCAACCTCTGCCTCCTGGGTTCAAGCCATTCTCCTGCCTCAGCCTCCCAAGTAGCTGGGATTACAGGTGCACACTACTGTGCCCAGCTAGTTTTTGTATTTTTAGGAGAGACAGGGTTTCAACTTGTTGGCCAAGCTGGTCTCAAACTCCTGACCTCACATGATCCCCTCACCTCAGCCTGCCAAAGTGCTGGGATTACAGGGTCGAGCCACTGCTCCTGGCCTTCTGTTTTGTTTAGCGAACCTAACTTCTTGCTTCCTAGCAGCAAATGATACAAATGGCATCAGTTTAATTCTAGCCTTTCCCTCTTGCCTGCTAGCCTCCTTGGTTGCTCACAATTCAAGGATCTATTGTTTCTCATACCTGGGCTGACCAATGAATATGGAGCTAGCAGTCATTGTGAGTGCTGGTCTGCAAATCTGATGTAAATACAGAGATCTTAAGAGGAGACCATGAGGGCTGATCGCGATGGCTCACACCTGTAATCCTAGCACTTTGGGAGGCCCAAGAGGGTGGATCACTTGAGGTCAGGGATTCAAAACCAGCCTGTCCAACATGGTGAAACTCTGTGTCTACTAAAAATACAAGAATTAGCTGGGTGTGGTGGTGTGCGTCTATAATCCCAGCTACTCGGGAGGCTGAGGCAGGAGAATTGCTTGAACCTGGGAGGCAGAGGCTGCAGTGAGCAGAGATCACACCACTGCACTCCAGCCTGAGTGACAGAGTGAGACTCTGTAAGTCCAAAATGTAACTCCCAGATTCCCACAGCAAGACAGGATAAAAA